>JABASD010005250.1:0-12918 GCA_019776165.1 Pogonognathellus flavescens | reverse complement strand
CTCACTGGCATTTCTTTTCTTTTCCGCCAAAATCATACCTCCGTTTCCAACAAAACGGTTTTGCAATTTTCATTTTTTGGTTGGATCATGTCCACTTGCTATGAATGCTTAGTCAGAGCTGAAGAAGTAGTTCCTTTTGAGACCACGCCCTTTCAAAATTTCTCTCAGCTAATTAAAGCTGGCTATAAGTACAAAGTCAATCCACACGAATATATAAACGGATACATAATGGCCTATCTGTTTGAAAGAAATAATATTTCTGTCAACCATCAAGATTTCATACATGTGACTGAAGAGGACGTCAGAAGAAATAACACTTTATTTAGTATAATGGAAGAACGCACATTCAAGTCACTTAAACTGACACTGAATAGATTAAATTGTTACATCATCTCTAAGCCATTTTTCTCCCAGCCAACCTATTCCTCACTAGAATTACGTTTCCAAGAAATGTTGCAGCGAGCTGTCACAATATTTCATTCATCTGGGTTGAATCACTTCTTGGAAGAAGGAGAGCAAAATAGACTTGCAATATGGAATGAACGTTCTCGATTGGCGGAAAAGAAAGAATATTTGGAAAAATTGCCCCAGTCCATTAAACTCCACGGCAAAATATATACAATATTTGTCATTTCTCTTGTCTTGCTCTGTGTAACTCTAGTAGCCTTTCTGGCAGAGATTTTCGTTTCTAATAGGTGTTATTCATAAACCATTTTGAACGAGGCCAAAAAGTGCCGGGATTAAAAGTGACACTGCATTTTGAGCAACGTTAATTCTGATATAAATACCTCTTATGCAAAGTAAAGTGACGGTGTTGGTTGCTGTGTATTACCTTACTCTTAATACATATAATTAGAAATCTTAAATGTCAATCATAAAAATATGCAAACAATGCCAGTGAATCAATTCTAAAATTTCCGCCTCCACTTTCTAACATAAATATAATTCACATAACAGTAGTTAGACAACAAAAGAAAATGTAATGTTTAACTCCTTAGAGTCTTGTAAGCATTATATGAGGCATAATGTTTCATCAATACTTAAAGCATGTGTACATAATTCATAAATATTGTAATTATATCATTTGACAGTAACATATATCATACAGGTAGATTTTGCCCGAATATTAGTTAAATATGTAAATAGTGTTGAGATATTGAAAGTTAAGTATAAAATTCTGTGTATCAACTACATCACATAATATATTTCTTTGTCTAAAAATGAGAGTATTCTATGAGTACTACAGAATGGCTGTAAAGTAAAGATAAGTAAAAATTGACACTGTTCAATACAAATCTGATGTAGTAGCTGACATAACACTGATCTGGTACCGAACAAATACATTAGTTAGTTTAAAAGGTTGATGGTCTTGGAATGATTTGATTGACGGATTCTATCTTCGAACTTCTTCTCACACATGATCCTGCAAAAACATATATCAAATTGGATTCAAATAATATATCACACCTTTCTGCTGAATCAATAGCGGAATCATATAGCCTAGCTTTGGCGTT
Organism: Pogonognathellus flavescens; assembly: GCA_019776165.1. Lineage (NCBI taxonomy): Eukaryota > Metazoa > Arthropoda > Collembola > Entomobryomorpha > Tomoceridae > Pogonognathellus > Pogonognathellus flavescens. The sequence continues at coordinate 11,404 of JABASD010005250.1, read as the reverse complement.
TTGGACAGCCTTTCATTTCGATAAAAGTGAAACCGTTACTTAATAGTAAGTTTTCAAACTAAAATTTGCCCACTGATTTTTACTTTATGATTTTTTTACATTAATGAAGTGTACAATATCATGTTCTTTGTATTTTAGGCCGTGCATTTTAAAAATGTTTATAGCATCTACTGATTTTGTCAATTGTCACAGTCCCTTGTGCGACAGTTGTGACAGTTCTTTTTGGTTTTGACGGTTCATTCATCATTACTACTAATTTGCCGTTCCTTGAACTACTACATTCCAAACCAAACAGGTTTCTTTAATCGAAATTGAATTTATTGATGTTTTATAAATGAATGCACAATATATAATCGGTTGTAGAATTGAATATTTATTTATTATTTATCCATACACGTGACCATAAATTAAATTAGTTTCATACTATTTAGTATGAAAATTCTTGTAAATTGTATTATTTTCATTTTTCGCTTTTTCTGCATCATCATATCAAAGACGCATTGATTTTCAAGCATGTTAATAATAAAACTTTTCGATTTACGAATTATTAATAAAACATTTAAAAAAGAACAATTCAATGTCTTTCTGTCTGTATATTTGCATTTTCTTAATTCCATTTTTGTTTAAACTTATTTACCAATTGTGTATTATATTCGCAAAAATTATATCGTAATATACATGGGAAAAGCAACAAACTGTGAAATGTTACACACACTTCATTTTTGCACATAGCTATAATTATAGGTGAATAAACCATTCGAAACGGAGTAATAAAGTAGCGCAAGAACATATAATTAAGTAAGTAATAAAAGCTAAAGGTTGTCAATTAAGTTAGCATAAGAATAACCACTCTGACTGTGTATTATTTTTAAAAGCATGAATTAATTCCCATTTCTCAAAATATTTAAACATTGGCGGTCATTTTTAAATTCTAAAGNTCACTTCCACACATTAATAGAATTAACTTAGCACTATTTAAGATGCAGTTTATAGTTGAGGCTGCATTAACACACTAGTCATTCTAAGAGGTCAAAGGTCGTGAAGGAGTCAACCGATTGACTCCATTTTCGAACTTGACCTTTGTTGTGACCAAAAAGTTACGTATGAGAAATTTGAACGAGTTGAGTTTATCCGTTCGTGAGTTATGGTGTTTACGGACGGACGACGGACGGACAGACGTAACCACCATTCTTATAAATGTAGCTTGCGCTACTTAATAATGAACAGTGCAGAATTATTCAATTTGGCAGCATATACTATGAAAAATAGCAGATACCGTGTATTTATATAAATGATGAGTAGATATTAGGTAATTTTTCTAAACCATAAAGATACTAAAATTCGTGAAGAAGAAAACTTAATGTTAAACATCAAAACCTAGAAGTAAGTAACTTTCTTACACAATATGAACAAGAAAATCTCCACGTATATTGCGATAAATATTTAAATATCAACGCACTTAAAACACAAACTTAGATAAAAGAAATACGGATGGCTTAGCCAAAGTGGGAAATTCATTTCAGATCCACCAAACTTTATATTTGCTTGATTATTAAACTGAGGATTTTTCCACCGAAGTAAGCTACACTTAAGAAGTATAACTCATAATATATATATTATTTTTAGTCTTACTTACTTCGATACTCTTTTGGGCTATTATTATCTGACGCGTAAGATAATATTATAATGTATTGGTAATGGCCAAAAGAACTAACAGACATAGTGTTTGTGACATAAATTTATAACCGATTTTAATTATTTGCAATAAAAACTAACTCGCGAATTATAAAAAATATGAAATAAAAAATTATCAAAATCAGTTTGGTGTTATGATTTGCTCAATTACAAAGCCATTTTCTTATTCTGTCGCAAGCTCCCCAAAAGCGTTTCACAATCACATCTGACTACGCTTTGCGAAATAGGCATTATCCTTGGAAAATAAGAACGAAGGTAAATACAATCAGTTGGAAATGAATTTGCTAAGCTAAACACAATCTGTGTGTCAAATTTTCTTTTTTCTTTAAATAATAATTACTCTAGCAACTACATTTTACAATATCAATTCTAAATCAGTGTGTTGTATTACGTGTTATTTAGTTTAAATTAATTGTGTTTTTATTGTTGCATGTACCAAATAAAATAAAACACCAATAAATGATAAATATCAAAAATGGAGAGAATAGTAGCAGTATCACAAAATAGAGACTGTTGGATTTGTTTTAATAATGAAAACAATGTCTCTTCAACAGCTGTGGACACGAAAAATATATTAAAACAGTGTGAAACTTATCTGGACACATCAATCACCATGAAATCTTTCGAAAATGAAACCACAGGTTATTGTTGCAGTTATTGTTATGAGTCTACACATCAGCTAACATTACTGGAAGATCAAATTAGAAATCTGCAAAAAGAAATATCAGATTTAGGTTTACTATTTTCTAAAAATGTTGTAGAGCGACGAAGTCGGGTCAAAGCAGAAAAGGATGAAAGTGTCAATAAATCAATCCCACCTACACATATAAAAACTCTCGGAAATCTTGATCGTCAATCCATTGTTGTCATTAAAAGTGAAGTTATTGAAAGCGAGTCCAAAGAAATACCGTCAAATTCTGCGAAAAATATGGAAACAATAGGAAGAGACGATCTAGCAACCGGTGTGTGTTTTCATCCGAATGAACCTGAAACACTTATTAAAGAGGAATTTGAAAGAGCGGTTGATTCAGAGGGTGAAATAGATGTTGAATTTTCCTATTCTGAAACAGCTTCAATAAATGAACCGAATGAGCAATTAGCAGCAGCAAATGCTAACGATGATCAACAAGTAGTTAGAATACACCTTGCCGACTTGCTCAAATGTTTGAAAATGCCTATTATCAAATTGAAAAGTAAGCTATTATTTCTTTCATCTGGCCAAATATTATTGATTAGAATTAGATTGACCCCCACCCCACTTTTAAACTAAATTCCACAGTCTTAACTAAACTAATAATAAGTTTCGACTTTTATAGAATTACATTTGTCGAATTTATTTTTCGATTATTTTTTGTTAAGAATCGAAGTAGTGCCAACTAAAATGAGCATTCTTAATTTTATTTGCAGGGTGCCAGTCTTGCAACGACCACAATTCTAAGAAAACTACTGTGGATGATACTTTTTGTGATTTTAAATTGGAAACCTTTGATCCAGATTGTTATGACACCAACATGGAACATAATTTTATCGCAGAGGAGAAAACATGTCCACCTGAAGCATGTCAACCGGAGTTAATTTACAATCAAGCAGATAAACCCTTGCAGTTCAACCAAACGTTTATTGCAGGAGAGGAAAATATGAAAAGTGAGGAAGATATAGATAAACCTAACAAAAGTTCAGACGATGACAATACGAAAGATCACAATAAATTGCATGACAAAAAATATCGCTACGAATGTTCTTTCTGCGACAAAACATTTCTGAAACCCAGTATGTTGATAAGACACGAAAGATTTCATACCGATGAAAGACCTTTCAAATGTCCTTCTTGTTCAAAAGCATTTAAAAGGGCAGATAATTTGAAAAGACACGAAATTTTTCACTGCACAGAAAAAGCTCATCAATGTTCTATTTGTGAAAAATCATTTAGTAAGGCCCGTTTCTTGGTAGCGCACGCAAAAATCCACTCTGGACTAAAACCGTTCAAATGTCACTTTTGCGATAAATCGTTTCGAACTGCAGACCACGTAAAAAAACACGAAATATTTCACACCAGGGAGAGACCATACAAATGTTCGTTTTGCCAAAAGTCATTTTGTCAGCTGATTGATTTAAAAAGACACGAAATAATTCATTCTGAAGAGGGACCTTACAAATGTTCTTTTTGTTCAAAATCATTTTGTCAGTTGAGTGATGCAAAACGACACGAAAAAATTCATACTGGAGAGCGACCACACAAGTGCTCAATTTGTGAAAAGTCCTTTAAGCGGAATTATCATTTAATAGATCATCGTAAACGACTACATAAACAAAGCACCGAAGAATTCATCCTTCCTTGAACTGCAACATTGAAAACCAAACAAGTTTCTAAAATCTACATTTAATTTTTTAGAATTATATAATGAAATAAATGTGAAATAATTTTCAATTTTTGACTTCTTTGAGTTGAAATATGGGTTTATTAAAAGTGATCATCACTTAAACAATTACCTGATTATACTAACAATATATAATACCTAATTAATTATATGATCAAATCTAACAAGTAAAAAGCCAAGCGTTGTTGAAATACTAACTACTAGAGAACTAAACATATCATTCATAAATAAGTTTTCATTTCGTTCCATAATTGTTTCATATTTGAATCGGTTTTTTTCTCAGTATGAAATATAAACTTTTTCCATTAAATTGGCTTCAGAAAACACTATTTTCAGAATGTACAAAATAAATTTGAATTGTTGTGTGTAAATGTGATATATAGAAATACTACTTATTCTGCTGCTAACGTATTTGACAACCACTTTGGCGACTTATCGTTAAATAGTAAATGCTATTATATTCTTGTGCTACTTTATTGCACCGTTGCAAATGGTTTATTAGTTAAGCAGATTAAACTAATAATATACAGTCCTGAATGTCAGATTTCAAAATATTTAAGGAAGTAAACTTGTTATACAATGTGAATGAGAAAATCTCCACGTGCCATAAATATTTTAATACAAAAACATTAAAACATGTGAGAAAACGACCGTATGCCGTATTTGCAACAAGCTACTATTGTTCAAGTTATGAAAATCATGGAATATAACATGTTGTGATTTAGTATTTTGATACTGCAAAACCTAAACTGGTGTAAATGAAATACGGATGACGGATCGTTTATCCGAAATATATATATAGTTAATTTAAGTAATGACTGACATGTCTACCACGTTTTTTTGCAAAAAGCGAGAAATGGAACATCTTTTATTTATGTGTTTATGGTTCTAGAAATTGGTAATCTTTTTTTTTTATATTATACTGTATCAAAGTACGAACACAGCGAAGAAAAAATCAAACAGCGAACTAACATCGACTTATGTTTAACATTATTGCACACATAAGAACAAACAATGAATAAAAACATGCAATTGAATTAAAAATATCAAGGATATTATTTGTCGGTGTAAAAATAAAGTGAACTAAACATGTATGTAGTGTTTATTTCATAAATATAAATGTTCCATCTACTTATTTTATTGGGCGATAATTTTATTGATAAAGGACCTTTCAAGAAACAGTTATCTTATATGTCTTTCAGTTGTTTTTCTCGGAGCAAGTACATGGTAGGTGTATCAATCTTCATTTTTGTTACAAGGAAGATTCCATATTGTTCCTCCGATTGAATAGTTTCTACTTTTTGAAACCGTCGTCGGATATGTTTGTTATATTAGTCAGTTTATAGTATTGAGGTTTGGGAGTGTTCCCATTTTTCTTAGCTTTTGGTAAGTATGATTTCCGAGTAGTTACCTCATGAGTGGAGACTATGTCAGATAAAATAATTGCAGTAACAGCAAGCAGAACAAAAACAAAATGATATTTTAAGAAATACATTCCCTTATCAAACGAATTCCAACTTCAATGTCAAAGCTAATCAGATATGATGTTACCTCTTTTATACGATTTTCAAAATGCAAACCTTGCAAAATAACAGCAATAAAATGTTTAAATGAATGCTAAGCTCAATTCAAATGATATAATAATTAAATTAACAGAAACGTCCTATTGTTGTTGCTTATATTTTATAGAGGCACAGATTTTTGAAGAATAAGTGTTGTGATGTCGGTGGTGTTATATTGCTTTGTAGTTGTGTAGACGCGTGTTTCTATGATTGAAATTAGGGGGCAACGGTAACAATTTAGCGAACGTTTATAAATGAAAATAGGCGGACGGATTTGGACGGAAAAATGTATATCAAATTAGATATCTACAAAAAATACATGACATTAGGACGTGTTTTTGATATTTTGAAAAATAGCATTTTGTCAGTTTAAAAAAATTAAAGACAGAAGGCTTTGCTTCGTTTTGTTGAAACTTAAAAAACGTCTTTGGAAGGATACTCCGAGACACTTTGTAATTGCCCTCTAAATACGTTGTTGGTTCCATTAAATCACAACCAAGGTTGAAGAGTAGAATCATGAAATTGACACAATTGCTCGTTATTAAGCTGTATCTTTATTTGTAATTGTTTATCTGTCCATAGTATGTGCTAACTTTTAATGTATAAATTATTCCTGGCCTTTATTGTCAAATTCACTGTGTTTTCCCAGCTAAAAATGTTTTACTGCCATTTCTGCTTTTATTAACACGCAACAAACAATATGCTTAAAATATTAAAACATTTTTCTAGAGCATTGAACATATTATTACCTCTATTTAGTATCTGTCCTTAATAAAATTGTTTGTTATTCAGTTATTCTACTTCCGTTGTGATAAAAACATTTCTGTAATTCTTTTTATTCTATTATTGCTTTATACGTAATTATTGCTGTGTACGTATTACTGTATTGTGTTCTATATTGTTATTCAATAAATTAATTCATAGTAAATGAAACATACTAATTTTTATGATACATGACTGAGATATTGTGAAACTGCTAATTGAACTGTTAGACAATACCTGCCTCGTGTCACATAAAACTTAATATATTTGCAAATTCTCATAAGAAAAATTCTATTAATTTCCATTCATAGAGTCAGTACCTAATAATTCTTGCAACTTTTATGAATCAAAATGAAACGACTTCAATAATTCCAGGCTTCTGGCCGCATGTTGTAAAATTTCTATTTAAAAAATTAAAATTTTACTCGTCTCGCACAATTACCGCTTCAAATCTGATAAAGTAACAAATATACTTAGCTACTATAGCTACAATGCAGAAATTAATAGGAATAATTTAATTATAGCATCTGCAGCATATTTCCGAAGCGTAACAATCTGAACTGATGCTTGTTTTTGATGATACAGTAGATATTCGATTATTTTTGTCAACAATATAGTTACTAAAATTCGTGAAGAGTAAAACGTAATGTTATTTCTTTCTTATAAGAAATAAGTAAACTTCTTACACAATACAACCGAGAGAATTTCCACGTGCCATAAATATTTCAGCATAATCAATATTAGAAGAGGACAGTGAACGACCTTTCTGGATATAAGCCACTATTTATCAATTTATGAAAAGAATGGCATTTGCTGTCATTGTAAAACGAAAACTCTTATGAAAGAAATACCGATCGCGTAAACAAAATATGTAATTATTTTAAGTACTGTTTGAAATGTCTACCAATTTTTGTCTTGGCCGGTGTAGTGTATCTCACAGGAAAATCCCCGAACTGTCAATTTTATATTGCAAAGAAACTGAAGAAATGGATATTCTATCTTTCAAAAATGTAATTACAGCTTTTCAATCAAAAATACTTTTTTACAGTGTAATAGCTATCCGTTCTTTATTAAGTAGCGTAAGAAAAATATGCAACAGAAAACTATCGCTGAATTACCTCCATTGTCCATGTATACTTAAAGACAGAAACTACACTTTCTTTGGAAAATGTTAAAAAGTAGACCATCAAAAGATATAAATTTAATATTAATCAAAATTTAAATTCGGAAAATTATAAGTCTTATTCAGAATTGTTAACAAGTGGGGTAAAAAAAGAATTTTCAGTTTTATTTTTAATGATATTTAACCGCAAAATCGTTTTATGAATGCAGCACCTTATTGAATGTCTTCTGAGCTACTCTGCCAAATTGAGTTTTTCTTCAGCTGGTAAATAAATTTTTCGTAAAACATGCAACATGCAAACAAATACATTTGAAATGGAGATATTGGCAAAATTCCATAATTGTTCATCTCAAAGTCTGAAATTATTGGGATAGTTTTATTATTTTAATTCTTGGTTTTTTGTGCATAGTAATATCAAAAACACATTGATTTTCCCACATGAGGATGGTAAAACTCTTCGTTCAACTAATTATATATAAAACTTTGCTAAAAGACTTCAATGTCTTTCGATCGAGTTTTTCCGCCTGTATGTGCATGTTTTAAAATATTTTTTTTTAAACTTATTTTCCAATGGTAAATGATATGTTCTATTTGCAGAAACTGAGTCGCAATAAACACGGAAAAGCAAACTGTGAAACTTAACTCACATATTCCAGCTTTTCTGTATAGCTTTTACAGCTATAAGCAAATGAGCAATGAACAATGCATAATTATTAAAATTGCAGCATGTATAAGGAAAAATAACAGACAAAATATATTTTGGTATAAAAATGATACGGTAAATATTAGGCAATTTTTGTAAACAATAAAGTTGCCAAAATTCGTGAAAAAAACTCAACGTTAAGCTTCATAACGATGAAGTAAGTAACTTTCTTTCACAATATAAACAAGAGAATCTCCTCGTGCCATAAATATTTAAATATCAAAACTATTTAGAATAGTTAGAGAACGACCTTACCTTGCCATGAGTTACTATTGTTCAATTTATGAAAGGCATGAAATGCATTGTCATTGGATTCCTTAAAGCGTAAATTATAGAGAAGAAATGTGAATCGCTTGGCCAAAATATGCAGTTAACTTAATTCAAGCACTGTCTGAAATGCTTACCGGTTTTGTCTTTGCTGGTCGATTGAATCTTCCAGCACCTTCATCAGGACAAGGAGAAATGGACCTTCAATCATTTAAAACAGTAATTACAGCTTTTCAATCAAAAGTACTTTTTGACAGTGTAATGGCTATCCGTCCTTTATTAAGTAGCGTAAGAAAAAATATTTAAGGTAAAACTAATGCTGAATTACTTTCATTGTCGATGTACACTGAAATACAGAAACTATACTTCCTTTGGAAAATGTTAAAAAGTAGACCATCAAAAGATATAACTTTAATATAAATCAAAATATTTAGTAAGGAAAAATATAAGTTTTACTTCAGAATTGTTAACAAGTGGGGTGAAGAGAGAATTTTCATATCGTGGTTAATTTTTAGTGATATTTAACCGAAAAATCGTTTTATACATGCAGCACCTTATTGAATGTTGCCTGAGCTACTCTACAAAATTGAGTTATTGTTCGGCTGGTAAATACATTTTTTCGTAAAACATGCAATATGCAAACAAATATACTTAAATAAAATGGAGATATTGGTGAAATTGTACAGATGGTTAATTGGGAAATATCTTTTAATTTTAATATTTTCAACTGCGCAAAGTGAATCATATTTTTTGAACGGTCAATCATTCCCAATTGATTTGAGGTTACGTCATTTTGACCAATGTGATTTTCATTTGACGTCAGAACTAAATTCCGATTTGCTTGAGCCTTTTCTGAATTCCAATCAATATTCTCAACCATGGACAATTTATTCCTACGAGAAGTCCCAAATGATATATGACCACTATGAACCGAAACTTATTACCAAAGAAAGGTGTGACCTGAATATTATAATAGATCCAAATCATGAAAAATTCTCGGAATCCCTGTCAAACTTTAGAGGAATGAGAGAGTTTAGTAAATTCATTTTTGTTCAGTCTTTTGAAAACAGTACATCTCAAAAGTTGTGGATAGAAGAAATCAAGACACGGATAACGTTTTTCGAGGCCAAAATAGTAATTTTAATAATTAATGATATTTTGGAAGGACAACTGTACCTTAGAACAGAACTGGTTGAAAATATAGTGGGAACTATTAATAAAGATATGCATTCAGAACGATGGGAATCAGTATGGGAGAACAAAGTTGTAAGTGTAAGTGAGGAAAAATGGCTCTACGTTTATTTATTAGAAAATGACTTAACTGGAATAAGAGTTGGAGCCTGCAAGTCAATTTACAAGAGCATTCAATCAAAACGAATTCATTGTTTATATTGGCAATACGAAGCGGAAATACTGGCAGAAAAATACAATTTTACAATTTCGTATTACAACACGAGCATTCCAAATATGTCTATGGACGAAACAGAGATGTCAACAACTAGCAACTCTATTTTTTCGTCTAACATGTACAACGTTGAATATGATGCCTATGAAAAATTTGTATTGCGCGAATGCATAGTCCACCACGTTTACTACTGCCTCGAAAAGAAGGTCAAATTATCTGAGTTTTTATGTTGGGTGAATATTGGATTCGACAGAACAACATGGGTATTGATATTAGTTATATACTGGGTTACTACAGCCTAGGGGCATTTATATACATGTCTGATTACAAAGTCCATAAAAAAGCATCCCCAGAAGTTTTCTTGGCTCACTGGTATTTCCTTTTTCTTCCGCCAAGATCATACCCCCGTTTCCAGCAAAACCGTTTTGCAATTTGCATTTTTTGGTTGGCTCATGTCCACATGCTATGAGTGCTTAGTCAGAGCGGAAGAAATAGTTCCTTTTCAGACCCAGCCCTTTCAAAATTTCACTCAGCTAATTAATGCGGGATATAAGTATCAAGTTTCCCCACGCAATAATATAACCGACTATATTATGATTCACTTGTTTAAAAAAATAATATTTCTGTCAACTATACAGATTTCCTACATGTGACAAAAGAAGAGGTTAGTAGAAATAATACTTTATTCACGGTAATAACCGAAAGCAAATTTAATTCACATCAACTCACAATGAATAGATTGAATTGTTACATCATCCCCAAGCCGTTTTTCTCACAACCAATATATTCGAAACTAAAATATCGTTTCCAAGATATGCTGCAGCGAGCTGTCACAATATTTCACTCATCCGGGTTGTTTAACTTCCTCGAAGAAGGAGAGGAAAACAGACAAGCAATATGGAACGAACGCTCTCGATTGGCGGAAAAGAAAGCATATTTGGAAAAATTGCCGCAGTCTATCAAACTCCTTGGAAGAATTTATACGATATTTGTCATTGCTCTTGTATTACTTTCTGTAACTTTATTAACCTTTTTTGCAGAACTTTTTGTTTTTTATGTTTATAATAGGTATCAGTAATAAACATTTATAACAATTTAAATAAATGTCGTGGTCAAAAGTGACACTGCATTGTGAACGACAATAATTTTGACATTAAAACTCCGCATTGAAGTGACAGTGTTAGCTACAGTTACCCTTAATGAATATAATTAGAAATATTAAATGTCATTCATAAAAATAAATTATTATTTTGCATTATTTATTATTTTATTATTTATCTATTCTTAATTGACGACACCCTCAAAATTGAGGTTTTCAGGTTTCAATAGTGTAATCTCAAATTTGTCAGAAATTATTCAGACAGTACTATTATTTTAATTTTTGGTTTTTCTGCATATGCATATCAAAAGCCCATTGATTTTTCCACATGTGGATTATCAAATTCAAACTTTTCTAAAAGACTTTAATATCTTTCGAGTCTTTCCGCCTTTATTTCTTTTTTAAATCGA
>JABASD010005249.1:0-12921 GCA_019776165.1 Pogonognathellus flavescens | reverse complement strand
ATAACGGCAGATTATGCGTTATTTTGACGGAATAAATGGGAAAATAGCGGTTATCTGTGCGTTATTCTCTGACGGTCAGATATGCAACATTGTCGCTCAACGTGGCTGTATGGCTGGAGCTGAATTTGAAGGGAGCACGTGCCCCCAGTGCCCCCCTCTAGCTACGTCCTTGTATATTATAATAACTATAGTCTATTACAATGCAATATGTATGCAAATTCGTAATTATGAAATAATTACATTAATCATTTACAAATTGACGTCGTTCGAACTTCTCTTAAGCGTCACAATGAGGGCCAAATTTAAAAAAATGTGGTCAATGGGTGACATTTGTTTAAGAACTCAGAAAATTTCATGTGTAATGTTTTATTTATTTATAGAACATTCGTTGTATCCCACTCACTGCAATTAAAAATTAAAACAACTGACATAAAATTATATAAAAATACATAACAATTTGCACTTGCCTATCTTGTATTATTCACTACGTGATACTTTGTATTTAATTCATGAAAAATTCCGATAATAATTAAAAATATTTCATTATACCCTTAAAATTATGTACTTATTTGTAAGTGCGTGTGTTATTGTAGGTACAATTATCGAATTAATTGGTGCAAATAACAGTATAATTTATCTAACTTGTACACTCACTGTAGCGTGAATATTAATAGTGGGATGTATTCTTGGTTTACGTTTTAATCTATGCAGTCCACAAATTATATTTTTTAATACCACAACAGCTTTTCTAATTGTTTTACCACAATCTGTAAAAAACGACACAGATTGTGTGATTATCGAACAAATTTGTGTTACAAACAATTTTGTGAAAGACTCTTTAATTAAGTGCTTGTTATAAACAAAAGTTCTTAAAAGGAAAACAAGGAAGCAAATAAAGAGCAAGACTGCAAGAATTACAAAAGCGGTGTAAATTCTGTTGGATATTGACATTATCAGAGGTTGCCTGCCTAAATATTCCACTTTGTCCGCATACTCAAATAAAGTCATGCTGTTATTAAGAAGATCAACACTAAACAAATCTTTACTAAAATCGTCAAAGGTGCCAACGTATTTGTAAATATTGTTACTATTCTCACTTATAAAATTGCTTAAGCCAGAAGAAATCAAAATGGAAATCGACCTTTGTAAGACATTTTGAAAACGTTTTCTGAACTCCCAATACGCATTATATTTGTAATACGGATTTGGTAAAATTGAACATTGCAATTTTTTGTACGGTAGTAGATTGTATTGTGTCTTGGTCATATCATTGAAAAGTTGATGTTCATCATAATAGTTCAAAACGGTGAAAATATTCGTTCCACGTTGAAATTTGTGTTTGTGTGATAATTCCCTCATACTTAAATTATTTGGTTTAAAGAGTTTATCTCCTAACACAAATATTTTGAAGGTGGGAATTGTTTCTTGATACTTGCCCTTTTGGAAGATACTCAATCCGAACTTAAAGCCATCGTCAATCATGTGCATAAAATTGTCGTACGGTAGATCTTCGTAATGGTACCGTGGTTTCGGATTGGACAAAACACTCGTAACAAATAGACAGGATCCAACCACAAAATGCCAAAAGCAAAATAATCTTTTTGGAAATCGGAGTGTGATCTTGACGAATTAGAAGAGCAATGCCCGTCAACCAAGAAAAAGAATGCGGGGAACGTTTGACTTTTTTTACTTTGAGGATATACAAATACAAATATATCGTGATTGCAACATACGACACAGCAATTAAAATCCACGACGGAAGGTCATAACCAATTTTGACCCAACTGAGAAAAGTCGAGGAATAAATTTCTTTCTTTTTGCAATAGAAAACGTGTCGGGATAAATTTTCCACCAAAACCAATTTGTGGTTGAAATAGTAATTATATACTATTTGGTCTATAATCCTTATATCAATTGTGGCACTTGTTCCTCCGAGTAGTGAGTCGTCGTAGATCGGAGTAAAATTATGATATTGAGACAAAATTTCTATTTGTACTTGTTGAGCTGAACAATATTTGGCCAAACGACGAAAGTTTATGTAAACTGATGACGTGCACACTTTCTCATTGCGGATTTCTCTCAAAATGCTGCCTAAAATGTGGATTTTTAACCTGGTATTGGTATTGCTAAACACTTTGCGTCTCCAAACAGATTCCCATTGGGATGGATTTTGCTCTTGATTTAATAGTTGAATCATTTCGTTACTGGTTGGAACTGTAAGAAACATTCGCATGCGCCCGTTTCTGCTTTTTATGTGATGTGAATAATTTATGTGAATAATTTTTGCATCAAAAAAATTTGTAATTGCGTATGTGTCCTCAAATATGTTATTGTTCGTGGAATAAAAAATGATGAAATAGCTCATCTCCCTCGCAGCTCGGAAACCCTCAATTGATTTTATAACTGTGTCTGCGGAAGTAGGATCTATGATTAGATTTACGTCGCATAATTCTTTGCTCACAACTTTAGGGAATGTATCTAGCCAATGAATTTGCCGAATTTTTGAAGTAATTGTCCATGGTTGAGAATGTTGATTTATAGAAATAATTGAATCTAATAAGAGGGATTTTTTCTCAAAAGTCACATGGAAATCACAATTTTTAAAATATTCCAAATTAAGTTTAAAAGAATCTTCAGAGGCAACTACAAGTAGATATTTTTGAAAGTATGTCATAGACAGAGTAACTATTATAAATGTTTTCGGGGATGCCATTTTAAATGCGAACTAATTCTTTGCCACACAGCTAGAAATAACATAATACCCCATTACTATGAAGGACTTGATGTTCTATTCAATTAAATTCAGGTTTTTATTCGAAAAAAGACCAATCATTTCATATGTATATACACAAACGCTTTTAGGACTACATATATAGATATAGACATAACTACAGTTTGAGTATAATGAAACAAAAATATTATTGTGTCGGGTTGTTGAAATATATCAAGCAAAATATAGGATTGTCCACGCAGTAGTTAAAACTTCTGAAATACAACAATAATGGTCAACTTCATCATTTAAATAGAATTTCAGAACAAAAACTAGTTTATTGTTCAACTGTAGCTAGGGTACATTGCCAAAATGAAACTAACTGTAAATATTTCACTGTTGACTTTCCTTGAAGTTAGTGGACACCTTTAATAATTAATGTCATGGAGAATAGTGTCAGGCCAAAGTATCACCTAATTACCTAATAGTTATACACATTCACAGCATTGGGTTTCTCAGTTTATGCTTTAACTGACAAAAACACATTTTCGAATATTATTATACTAATAATAGTACTAGTAAGAATATTATGTACATGAGCATGAAACTAGTTTATTAAACTAGAAAATTGAGCTAGTTTAAAACTAGGCTAGTCGGTCGGGTCATAATGGTAGTCCTAATATTCTTTTGTAATATTATTTAAGCTCTAATGTGATGTGATGAATTAATTAATTTTGCCGATGTGTTCCCCATTGTCATTTCGAAGTAACGATGGTCAGCTTATATAGAATAACGATGCCTTTACACATTACTTCATTATATTATGTTTAACAATTAACTTATCACATAATATAGTAAAGTCACACGTAATTGAATGCGTCTAAATTAAATACTCACTACTTGAAATGCAATATCTGTATTCTAAATAACAAATAAAATACAGAGAGATAGGAGACAGTAGATTAAGTAGGCAAAATACATTGCTTTTCGAAACTATTTGATAAAATAAGGCAAATTGAGACATTTGTGAGACTAAAACATCATCGACATATTTAATTGATGAGTGTCGTATAATTTGGTGGGAAACTCCGTAATTCGTCGCTGATTGTGAGACACAAAATAGACGAGTGGGCTGTGTCGTGGATGACGTCAAATAGTGACGTAGTTCGCGTCCTCTGCCACACAAATTGAATTGAGCTTTGACTTTATGGTTGGCACACAAAATTCGTCTCAAAATGCCGCCTCCTGCTATTTGACTTTTTTTATGTAGTATGTGCTAGAGGTGAAAATGTTTTACCGGACCAAACCGGACAATCCCGGTTAGGTCCGGTTATTTTTTTAATTTTGAACAAGGAACTGCTCCGGTTTGGTCTGGCCCCTCCACGAATTGTCCCGGTTAGGTTCTTGTAAGTTTTAGCTCTACCAAACGCGGTAGAAATGTCATAAAACGTGTATTATTGGTTTCACATCTTTACCGATTTCAGCAAAAATTACATTTTGTCGCTAATTTTGGGCATTATTTTACGACGGATTTTGCTTAAATTGTTTGTTTGGTTTGGGTATGACTTATATGGCTCCTGTTTGGATATGACATACGGTTTATGAGTGCGATATCCTTAGTGCGGAAATCATCATCACTCACGAAATTATTACCTAACACAATTCGTTCAAGCTTCTCTAACTCTTTAGTGACCTTTAGCGTTACAACGAAGGTCAAAATTTAAAAAATGTGGCCAATGGGTGACATTTGTTTAAGAATTCAGAAAATTTCATGTATAATGTTTTTTTTATTTATAGAACATTCATTGTATCCCACTCACTGCAATTAAAAATTAAAACAACTGACATAAAATTATATAAAAATAAATAACAATTTGCACTTGCCTATCTTGTATTATTCACTACGTGATACTTTGTATTTATTTCTTGAAAAATACCGATAATAATTAAAAATATTTCATTATACCCTCAAAATTATGTACTTATTTGTAAGTTATCGAATTAATTGGTGCAAATAACAGTATGATTTATCTAACTTGTACACTCACTGTAGTGTGAATATTAATAGTGGGATGTATTCTTGGTTTACGTTTTAATCTATGCAGTTCACAAATTATATTTTTTAATACCACAACAGCTTTTCTAATTGTTTTACCACAATCTGTAAAAAACGACACAGATTGTGTGATTATCGAACAAATTTGTGTTACAAAGAATTTTGTGATAGATTCTTTAATTAAGTGCTTGTTATAAACAAAAGTTCTTAGAAGGAAAACAAGAAAGATAGCAAAGTGCAAAGTTACAAGAATTACAAAAATGGTGTAGATTCTGTTAGATATCGTCATGACCAGAGGTTGTCTGCCTAAATATTCCACTCGGTCCGCATACTCAAATAAAGTCATGCTGTTATTAAGGAGATCAACACTATAACAAATCTTTACTAAAGTCGTCAAAGGTGCCAACGTACTTGTAAATATTGTTACTATTCTCACGTATGAAATTGCTTAAGCCAGATGAAATCAAAATGGAAATCGACCTTTGAAAGATATTTTGAAAGCGGTTTTTGAACTCCCAGTAAGAATTATAATTGTAATATGGATTTGGTAAAATGGAACATTGCAATTTTTTATATGGCAGTAAATTGTATTGTGTTTTAGTCATGTCGTTGAAAAGATCATGTTTACTATAATAATCCAAGACGGTGGAAATATTCGTTCCACGTTGAAATTTGTGTTGGTGATATTTTTTCTTCGTGCTGAATAGTTTCATTAGTTTTCCTATCATTTGCAATCTAAAATGGGAAATTGTTTCTTGATACTTTCCCTTTTGGAAGATACTCAATCCGAACTTAAAGCCATCGTCAACCATGTGCATAAAATTGTCATACGGCAGATCTTCATAAGGTACTGTGGTCTCGGATTGGACAAAGCACTCGTAACAAATAGACAGGAGCCAACCACAAAATGCCAAAAGCAAAATAATCTTTTTGGAAATCGGAGTGTGATCTTGACGAATTAGAAGAGAAATGCCCGTCAACCAAGAAAAAGAGTGCGGGGAACGTTTAACTCTTTTTACTTTGAGGATATACAAATACAAATATATTGTGATTACAATATACGACACAGAAATTAAGATCCACGACGGAAGGTCATAACCAATTTTGACCCAACTAAGGAAAGGAGAGGAAAAAATTGGTTTCTTTTTGCAATAGAAAACGTGTCTTGGACAATTTTCGAGCAAAACCAATTTACGGTTTGAAAAGAAGGTATTTTGAGATCCTTGATGACTCTCTCGTGTTATATCTATTTTAGTGCTAGTTCTATTTCTTTCTGTCAATAAAACATTTCGGTCGTAGATCGGAGTAAAATTATGATGTTGAGACAAAATTTCGATTTGTACCTGTTCAGCTGAACAATATTTTGCCAAACGACGAAAGTTTTCGTACACTGAAGACTTGCAATCTTTTTCGTTACGGATAGTACCCAAAATGTTTCTTTGGACTTCGTGGTTTAACTTTGCGCCGAAAACTTTGCGTCTCCAAACTGATTCCCACTGGGATGGGTTTTGATCTTTATATAATAAAGGAATCACTTCGTTACGGTTTGCAACTCTAATAAACATTAGCATGCGCCTATTAATGCTAATTATGTGAATAATTTTTGCATCAAAATATCGTAAGGGCATTATTGCATATTGAAATATTTCCCTATTTCTCGAGGAATAAAAAATTATAAAATAGCTCATTTCTCTCGCTCCTCTGAAACCCTCAATTGTTTGTATCAAAGTCCCAATGGAAGTGGGATCTATGATTAGATTCACATCGCATACTTCTTTGCTAATATATGTTGCGACATACATTTTTCGTAGCTTTAGCATTTCTGAATACGAAATCGTTGTCCACGGTTGGTCGTACTGATTTTTATTCATAATGGACTCTACTAAGTGTGAATTTTTCTCAGACGTGACATGAAAATCACAATTTTTAAAATATTCTAAGTTAAGTTGAAAAGTCTCTTCAGAGGCAGCTTGAAGTAGACATTTTTGTAAGTATATAGACAGAGTTAAAAATAAAAATACTTTCAGGGTTGCCATTTTGCGTGTACTATATAGAAATTACCTAGAAATTAACTGCCCTCCTCCTATCACAGACAATATGAGAATGTAGTGCATCAAATTAATGCCACTAATTTGAGAGAATTGATTGATTACTTCTTTACTTTTCGTTTGTAATTTGTGCGTCACTGAAGTTTAATAATCACCTTAGTATATTGTACGCAAATGAGCTGTTATAACTAAACGAATATTTTAGACAATGACGTCAAACTTGGCGTCCCAACGACCGAGTGGTATGAAACGACCATAATTAATTCAGTGGTCAAATATCGTCAGAGACCTTATAGGTAAATATTCTTGAAACACGACATAAAGAAAAATAGGATTGATCTATTTGTGAATAAATGAGCAAAGATACAACACTGCTGGAGAGCTTTAAAACACAAATGGTATACCGAACAAAAAATAATGGTTAGAGACACTTCAACTTGGGAATATTCTAGAAAACATGTCTGTGTTTTCATTGTCGCTCAGTTACATTGTCAATATGAAACTACGTATGAAGCTTTCTAGGAATTAGGTGTCGCAAGATACGTTGTACGCAAGTGGGCTCTTTGGCTCCAGAAATGTTAGGGACAAAATGGCTCCAAATGTGGTGTTCCAGTGGTATGGAAAAATCATAATTAATTTAGTGGTCAAATATCGTGAGACCTTAAAAGGAAACATTATTGGAGAACGACATAAGAAAAGTAGGATTGTTCTACTTATGAATAAATAGACCGATTTAACACCGCTAGAAAGCTTTAAAATACAAATAAACCCATATGTATCTATACCAACCGTTTGTTTATCTTCTTACATGTAGAAGATAAAGGTTGCCATAACGTTGAATTACATTGAATAAACCATTTGTAACGGTTGAAAGAAGTGACGAAGTAAACAGGGACACAGTATTGTGAACCATTTACATTGACATTAGCATGTCAACTGTGACACTAACTCCATTTGACTACAGCTATTAAAAAACGTAAATTACAATTTCTCGTAATATTGAAACATTGGCGGTCTTCAAATTCAAAATCTGTCAGATTTCACTTTCAAACATAAACGGAAGTCTCAGCAGTAATTAGAATGCATTGTTTATGTAAACTGATGACCAAAGGCGTAGTCAGGATTTCTATTTGGTGGGGGCACACAATAAATTTAGAGCAAAAAACGCATTTTTTTAGCAAATTTAGGTTAAAAGAAGCCAAAAATACACTAATTTATACGTTTTTAGCCTTTTTCGCGGAATTTCAGCTCCAGCCATACAGCCTCGTTGAGCGACAATGTTGCATATCTGACCGTCAGAGAATAACACACAGATAACCGCTATTTTCCCATTTACTCCGTCAAAATAACGCATAATCTGCCGTTATTTTAGTTTTAGGCTTGTAACATTTTTCCTTTACAATTTATAAAATTTTAATTATCACCATAAAAAAGAGCAAAAATTTTTGATCAGTTACAATAAAAAATATTAAAAACACTAAAATAACGGCAGATTATGCGTTATTTTGACGGAGTAAATGGGAAAATAGCGGTTATCTGTGCGTTATTCTCTGACGGTCAGATATGCAACATTGTCGCTCAACGAGGCTGTATGGCTGGAGCTGAATTTTTTAACCATGGTCATGGTCGCAACACTCCCTCCATCACTCAGTCCAAATTGGCATGGAGGGAAGGGACATACACGGCCATGACTATAAGTCGATGCCCGATGCTGTGAAGGTTATTGTATTATAGCCTATATCCGATGTGCCGATGTAATGGATTGATAACATTATTTACATTATTAATGTGAAATGATTTTATGGTAATATGCAGGAAAAAATTATTAAGCTAACTGCCCAAGTGGATTTTGCTGTTGAGTTGCATAAGCAAAGGACGGAAGAGGAGGAGGCTCGGAAAGCGGGTATATTGACTTCAAAACTAAAACAGAAAGGAACAACACCTTCAAATTCAATTAGTGATTAATACTATTATACTACTAATTAAAGTGTTAGTGAATTTTATTATCAGCAAATGCCTAATTCGACTGTTTTCTATTGTTGGCAGACTAATTTAATATTATAGAGATGTTTTAATGAAATATAGTAAAGTTGTTACATATATGCAAATACCTATATAAGATTCCAAGATTCCATTTAATGTTAAATCTCTTTTATTTTACGTTCAAAAGTTGAAACAATCATTTTTACATAGTTCTTATCCTAAAATTTATTGGTAACATTTAACCACGTTTGCATTATGTGTTACAGTACAGTGATGCCTTAACTTAGGTAACAATCATTATTCACCCTTGCGGTTCACTCTCACATCCTTAACACTCATTAATTTTTACAAACAACTAATTACCTACTTACAGTTGGGGCTTGGGTATTTCATCAAATTGAACGTACCTTTGACCCCTATATACTTTTAGTAATAATAATAAATTATACTAATTATCATTATTGTAATGCATACATTCATCTTTAGGAAAAACTGCTAAGTATTCAGTATAAATTGGATATCATAATATAAAGAATTATAATTGTTTCATGACGACAAAGCACATTACACTTATATGTACTAAAATAATAATTATTACAATAACATGAATTAGAGTATTTTTCAGTTATATACGAATTAATGGGCACAAGCACACAATTCAAAACCATTAATTACTATGTAGTCAGATGGATACAATGCTATATTTATGTTTATGTATTATGTATATTGTGTGACATATTTATTATGCATAATGCATAGCTTATGTGATTCAGATTGAACGCAACCAGTGTAATTTTGCGACACTAACAATAATACAATAATCAGGTACAAGGGCGTAACTAGAAATTTGTAATGGGAGGGAGCTCAGGGGGTAAAAATGACAAAATTTGCCGCCGAAGGTATTTTTCGGAATCTGGCGGGAGGGGAGCTCAAGCCCGATGAGCCCACTTGTAGATTCGCCCTTGATCAGGTATAATGAACACTAAAAAATGTTAAATATTGAGGGAGAGAGATTTCATTTATTTTAAATCACCATGAAAATTTTTTTTGATTGCCATTTGACAGGATAGGTAAAAGGTAAAGAATTATTAAACAGTGCATACAAAATTCTCAAAAACCAGTTATTAGTTATTATTAAAGGTTTAAAATTAATTAAATAAACTTTGTGGCTAAATTAAATTAAATATAATTAATATAAGTGATTATATAGAATATTGCAGGATCATTTTAGTACATTCATTCATAACTATTTTTCTACGCGTTAAAAATCTTTGGGTAGCTTAAATATTTTTCTGATGTCAAAAACAATGCAGGAATGGTTCCCTTTATAGAAATGATTTGTCTGTCGTCCGTCCCCGTTCAAGATCTGAACCGCAAGAACGGAATATTAAAATTAGTTAACTTCTCGTAAGTGATCTCTGGGTCACAACAAAGGCCAAGTTCAAAAGGATCAATCGGTGACATTCAGTATTAAGTAGCGGAAGCCATTCTATAGGGACCTGTCTGTGAATTTTTGAGAGCGAAATAAATACTGATAATAAGCCACTGAAAAACCGGTTTTGACAGTTGTTTTGAACCTACAGATAATTTGGGTAATGTACAGCATATAAGGCTGACTGACTTACTTTCTGTTTGTTTTCTACATACTTTTTAAAGATCGGCCCGAACCGAACTGTTTAGGTGTCCAGTTCTGACCCTTGTGCTGAACCTAGCCCAACAACACGAACTGAGTTTGAACTCTCGACTTTTGAGTCGGGTTTGGGTCGCATACATAGTTGAATTGGTGAAGTCTTTATGCTGTCTAAACTGTCTATACCTCAAGAATAATACTATGTAGTTTCTTCTTTAGTGAGAATGGGAATTTGGGGAATGATAATCCTATTCGTTCAACATATTCGGGAATAAGGGTTTAACCCTATATTCTTTCCCTTGAAACGGGTTCGGCCCGGGCTAGGGTTTCAAAATTTTTGGGTCGGGTTCGGGTCGGTTCCGAAAAATCATGGCCGTTCCCAAGTCTAAAAGATAGTGGACACGTGGACATGGTGCAAAACTCACTACTTGATTGATGCAGGTAAACCAAACATTGCATTAGAATAATATGTTAAAAAAATCATCTATTTTGAGAATATTGTAAAGTTATCGAAGAACTAAATCGTAAGCGGCATAGAAGTCCAAAGCTTCAAATATCTACTTATTTGAACCATGAATGATGAGTAATTAGTAATTTAATTGCGGAAAGAAATAATGCTAGGACAGTGCAATTCTATTCTGCTCCGGATTTAAATACTGCATTGATTTATCTCTAAAGACCGAGTTGGCAGTAGGTGAATACGAAGTCAGGGAAATGACGGTTTTAAAATTTAAGAGTTGCATTGCATTTCACTTTAAATGTACTAAGAATTACGAATACTATATTCACAGAAGAGATAATAATTATTCTGATTTTCTTACTAATGTATTGATTTTCTTACTGCGTTGAATTATGTAACTAATGAGTTGAGTTTTCTTTTTAATTACTTACCTTAACATTATCAGTTTCCTAGTACTATTCACTAGGTATGCATTTCTATTGATAGCAATACATACATAATTTTTAAGGCTATTCTATTTGTATGATATAATATTTTAATATTACATTTTACGTAGTAGTTGTAGCTACATTTTCTAGTATTTATTGTTCCAGTTCATTGAACATCACCATCAGTATAAGTTCACTTTATTGTTTTCGGTGATAGTTTTCTAGTAATTTTATTAATTTACGATAACAGCATCTATTCTTTTTATTCAATCACCGGAATTCATTGCTAAAATTGCCGATAGGTACCATAATACACAAGACATATAAACTGTGTTTATATAATGATCCTTTCTCATTTCTTGTATTACATGATTTACATAATGTTTTGATAGTAAATTACTCTGGGTTGTTAACATATTATACCTGTAGGTTCCACTGTCAACAGCAGATTTTATTTGAGTGTAGAAGCTACCATACAGCTTTATGAAGTTTTTATGAAACACGATTTCTATATTATTTCATTCATAAATACAATAGAATAGAACACCTGCAAGTGTTGAAATTACTTACTCATTGATTAGTTATTATTAATTAATAAATATACATGAATATTTTATGAAAGTACATGTGGTACTAAAAGAAAGCGCTAACAATAACAGGAAGAGCAAAGTTTTAATAAAATGGCTTCCGTATAGTAGCGCAGCGGTGTAATAGTCCCGTGGTATTAGAAATTCTAATTCTAATTTAGAATGTATGGAAATGTTCAACTAAAACAGAATCTCGGTGTTGTAGGTATAATAGTAGATGAAATTGGCATCGTGTTAATCTTCTTTTTCCATTTAAATGTAGTCAAGTCATTTCTTGAAAGTTGATTTTATATCCACTCCATCAAACCCTACACCTTTATCCCAACAGAAACACTTTTCCTTAAAACTTACACAACTTACAATTTCACACTGGTTTCTTAATAATAAATAAATATCTGTTTTATGTATTTTTTTTCAAATGTGGCCACATATCTGATATTCTAAAATATTATTTTTAAGAAAGGCACTTTACTTTAATGCGCAGTTTTGATTATAATATGTGTTCATGTAATCCACAATATTTTTTTCAATTTCCAACTGCATATCAGTCACCTCCACACGTCATTCTCGTAACTCTTATATTTGGCTTCCAGCAAGATGATGGGGGTGGGTTTCATTGACATAAATTGTTACCAGCACTAATCAGTAAAATGAAAATGCCTCCGAAATTCAATAAAATGAAATGCTTTTAAGAACTGTGGAAACATTATTTCAAAGCAAATTATAAAACGAATTTCCTACTCCAAAACCTCTGGCTCCAACATTTCCTGCAACTACTACACAGAAACGCATAATAACCTCATTAGCATAAATAATTCATACCACACCATCATGAACTCAAATGAACATATTTACAGTTTGTACATATTATATGTAAATTGTTTTAACATTGTTAATCCTGATTCATCTCATGTAATTTTTAAGGGACTCATAAATTCATATTGATTGAGATTAGAGGTGTGCAGACCAATATTTTGGGACCAAAACGAACCAAAAAAGACTCATTGGTTTTTACTATT
>JABASD010005248.1:0-12924 GCA_019776165.1 Pogonognathellus flavescens | reverse complement strand
CCGTAAATTTCGGGTCGGGTTCGGGTATACCCGACCCGAACCCGACCCGTTCCCAAGTCTACAGTGTATGTATGTACGCCAACAAAGGTATTAGCAGAACTCAGATATCTATGATAAAAATATAAAACGTAATAAACTAAATGCATGGCAGCATGCCTCTTAATGCATACCAAGCCAATACTACACAAATTTTAATAACAAGGATCAAAGTTGAAAGTATGAGATTAAAAAACAGTGATGGTAATAAATGTAGGTGTAGATATTTAAGTTTACATTCAGCATTATTAATTTTAGACATAATTTACTTACCCCTTGATAAAATATAGTTTACTGTATTGCTTTATCAAATTAAAAATGTTGTTTTGTTTAAATTTGTCAGTGATATATTTTGCCGCGAGTGTCAAATAAAATCCATCAATTGTAAAAATAAGTTCAAATAAGTATATTAGGTATATCACTGAAAAATTTCAAATAAGTGTTTGTAGAAATGTCGATGCAAGCTTTCAAAATATAGGGTCAAGAGGGGTCGTACACTGAATAGCCTCAAAGTTTTGAAAAGCTCAAAACGCCTAGGCAGTTGACACAATTTGCCTGACAGTTCAAACTAACTAAGGCACATACATTTCAATATTTGGGGAAAAAACCGTAAATAAAATGATAGTAAATTAAAGATTTTCAAGCGGCTTCTACCATCTACGGAATTGACGGAATATTTTAGCTTTATTTAAAGTTGTGGTTGGGATCCAAGTTCCTGTGGTCAAAATAAGATTCAAAATAAGAGAACATTTTCAATACCACTCATCACTATCACTTATACCAAACCTGATAACCCGAATATCAATAAAATATTATCATAAAAATTAAACTACTGCGACTACTGCCTTGAATGCCCTACAAAATAGTATGTATTCTGTGTAATGTAAGGCAATAATATTAGTGAGTATCTAGGCTAGGATTAAGGTTTAAAATATACAATGATATTAATTATTATATAAAATTACAAAACAAGTGACAGGATAACAATAATATAATATGTATATGATTTGTCTTCAACACTTCAACGTATCACATTATAACCTTAAACCAGAAACGACGCTCAAACATTTGGTACTTCGAAATTTGGATTTTTCATTGATACATATTCAACGTTTGGTGATTGTCATTATGTAATACAAAATCCGCATAATGATTTCCATATAAGTAAAAAGGTAAAATGCCGTACTAACTACTCATGTATTTTTATACTTGCGTGTTGTGAGATGAGGATAGATGAGAAGTAAGAGAGCAACGAAAATGAGGAGTAGTACTCTGGTTGGTACTGTGTAGTGTCTTCGACTGTAAGACCAAGAAGACCATGAAGAATCATCTATCTAGGAAGATTACACGTATCGTATGTGTGGAAAGTGTGGATGCGGGACATTGAGGAGTATGACCATAGCTTAGTTAGACGTAGACTGCCCTTTATTACCTACTTTGCCGCATTTTTTACCTTTTCCTCCTGCACTATTGTTACGTGAGTCTTGTGCAGCTTTTGTGTGTGTATCTGTGGAGTGGACAGGGCAGTGTGGAGTTTATTAGAACATCAGTTGCGGGTTGCATTGCTCATCTTGCGGTCTCGCGGAGCACAAGAGCAGCTTCATTCACTCGCTTTTCTCTCTAAATTCTAAATTCACTGTTCATTTTCTCTCTGTTTTTATCGAAATTCTCAGTTGATAATTTTATACCATTTTACAGCGTCATTGTTCTGTTTGATTAGTTTGAAAATTGATTTTGGACTTTTCGGAGCCTGACAATTTGTTAGTTGTTTTGGCGTGCTGGTTTGTTGTTTGTTACATCAGTTGTCAATTATCAAACTAGGAGCTAACAACAACTGACAGTTCTCAATCATCAATCAACCCGTAAGTTTCTGTAATCTTCTTGTCACCCGCAATCAATAACGATAAATAGTACCTAATTGCAATTTAATAACACTACTACTACTACACTATTAATTACTAATACTAATACATTATAAACTAATAATATCTTAATTTGGAACAGTGATTTTCGATTTGGTGTTTGGAGTGATATGGATGAATTTGATGAATGGTGGGGATTAACTATTTTCATGGTTCTTTTTGGAATTTGGATTAACTGTAAGTAACAAATTTTATCACTAATTAATTGCTTATTTTTCAGTTAGTTTTCCTCATTAACTGACTGGACAGATTATTCATAATTTATACGGATTTGCGTGTTCAAACTATCAACTATGCTAATGACTAATGACAAATGTCAACTTTCAATTGACAACAGTCACAGTAATTGCTTCTCACTCTGACCCGCTTACTTAACAGACAAATCAGACTTTGATATTACTAATCGCAAGTTCTAATACTATGAACTTGTTATTTTATTTTTACAGATTGCACATGGTACATGGTTTACCCTCCTTGGTAAATTTGAGCAACTCTACTCAACTACAAACTAACAGACACCGGTAATTTTTATCTCTTATTCTAATCCCAATATTTTTACTTTCATATTTCATGTAGGACTTTACTAGATTCACATGGTCAATGGTCGAAGTATTCGTAAACATAGCCGGTTTAGCCAGGGTGTTAAAACCCGAAAATGTAACCAACAAAACATTGAATTTAGCAATCAACAGGTCTTGACCGATTGCGATTGTTTTACGCGGTGCATGTTGCATCGCCTTTTCATTTATAACATACCGAGTTATCAGGCTGTCTAAACATGCTTTTTCAGTCTTCAATTTTTCTTTTTTGTCCAGTGATTTGAGCATAGTGCATTTTATTACATTGTTCTGAATTTACTGTCGTCGAGTTGTTTTTAGTGTGTGTATGTATCCACATTCATAAAATAAAACTTTAGTAGTGGACGAGGAAAATTATTAGTTAAAACCTCCAAATATTATTGTTTGATCATTTGAGATATAATATTATGCTCATATTTGAGTATACTACCAAACATATTCGGATTTATTAACTGTTTACCATTTAGTTGCTTGCTGTATTTATTGGTAAAAATTTTTTATCGTTGTTGATTTATCAATCAGTTGTTGGTATATTGATTTCGATTCATCATTTATTTAAATCCCTTTCTCCGAATAGCTGTATTTACTAAATATGATTATGTACATACTACTATAATCATGATTTTTGATACTACAAGTAAGTCAAGTTCTATCATCGAGCTAAATGTATGTTGTACTGTAACATTACAACCTCTGTGACACAGCAGATGGCAAGTCATAGTATTACTATATTAATATTTGCCTGATTTGAACAAATTATTTGCACTATGGTGAAACAATTCACTGTAGAAAATTATGAATGGTTGGCATAAGTCTAACGTTATCAGACATCATAGGCTTAAATGTCTTTCGGTTATCTATTTCTGACTGAGCATTTGCCGTCAGAGTTTTTACCCGTTGCAAATTAGCCCAACAATTTGTATATGTCATTGCACTAA
Source organism: Pogonognathellus flavescens (assembly GCA_019776165.1). NCBI lineage: Eukaryota > Metazoa > Arthropoda > Collembola > Entomobryomorpha > Tomoceridae > Pogonognathellus > Pogonognathellus flavescens. Next base: position 9,450 of record JABASD010005248.1, on the reverse strand, counting down.
CTGTTCTTTGTCTTGTCATCTATTAGTTAGAACATTCTATTCACAGTCTCTATAATATTAAAGTTTTTGTATTTAAAGTGTGTCGTGAAACCGCAAATCGAATAACAAGAATCGCAAGTCTCAACCCTTGTATGAGAATTGAACTGGCTGCTATTGTTGACAGTTAATAAGTGGCGAATCTCTGGTGGCACATAATATGAACCTAACCTTAGTGAAATTATTCTGAATGGTGGACATAGTTTTTTGTCGTTGTATATTTGCAATTTGCATTGCAATATAGACTTGGCATGTGAGATTTTAAAGTTCATATTTGCAGGTAGTGTTGTAAATGTACAAGTCACTGCATAATCATAGCGGAGTGTTTAGATTTTAAAAGTACTTAAGTAGTAGAGAGCACAGGCAATTGATTTCTCTTTTAATGAAACAAATAAAAAGCGTTCGTTCGTACGTAGGTGAACAAGAAAATGGTAGTTGGTTCTTTTGCAAATGCGGGTTGTTGGTTCTCTCTCGTCTCGTAGTATAAAACCTACAGCACACCTACAAACCTATTTGTATGCTAAGATGTAAACTTGAGTACAATTGTCTATACCTATATATTGCAATTTTATTCGCAGTCTCTGAAGTATGAGATGAGTGAATTACATTAAGTAGGCAAAGTGAGCATATCAGCATGTGTACACAAGACAAAAGCTTGTTTAGAAGATTCAACTGACTGCGTGATCATTCGAAGCTTCATGAACTACAGAGGTTGAAGTCGTCGAAGTCGTGCTGATGCTGATAACGTCGTCGTTCGTGTCGTGTGGGTTGAAGTTGTACTGTTCATAAACTGTTTATGTACAATAGTCATACACAAGAGTCGCAGTGTGTTTGTCTGCTGAGTCTGCTCAGGATAGGATGTAGTTAAAGTTAAAAGTATTTTGTTATGTGTTGCGTTGCGTGTAATGTAAACTCTACTGTGTGTAATACTGCTGATGTTGTGTCTGTGTGTACCTAGTTTTCCTTTCTGAATTTTCTGTTGCTGTATCACAGCGGAGGAGGATTTGGAGGAGTGTTTGCTGATTGATATATGCATGTATTATATAAATGTTGTGTGCTGTAGAATTTTTCTATTCTCAATCCATTGCCATCCCCGTACCTCCATGTCTGTTATCAGTCTTATCAACTAGCTCTAACAGATGAAATAGGTGGTGGCTCTCACTGCACACTCAGTTAATTTTGTGTACTCTTCGGAAATCAATATTGGTTTTTTGTCAACATTTTCTCCAGGAGCAGTGCTAAAGAACAAAATGCAACAAGTGTGTTTTGTTTCGCCAGTAAGCAACTCAAACGCAAACGTCTCAAGTTCTTGTCCGTAAAGTTGTATCTGTATCACACGTAGTTCGCTACAGCCCCACTCAACAACTTCTCTGAATGGTAATTGAAAGTTTGTAGGAAATTTTTTGATTTTAACATAATATTTAAAAATTGTAGCACAGAATTGAAGTACGGAACTGTATAACAAGTTATCTTTACTTCCAATATCAGTGCAATAGAGTGTCATTAACCCTAACAGTGTGAAATGTGAAAACTTTCCCAAAAATATTCTACTATTCAAGTGCGGCAGTTGTAAGGGTAAAATGCCGAAGGCAATATGCATTGTCTTATCATCACTGTTGTCATAAAAGACGCTACGAATACAATAAGTGATGATGATGTGTTCATTCTCATCTCGAGAATACTAGTTTCGTTTTTTGATTACATATTGTGCATATTGCATTGCATGTTTCCTTAGTTTCCTTGGGTATCCAAAAAGGAATGTGTATATGATTAATAGATGCTTGTCTCATTTCGTCTCTCTGAATTTGTTTAAGTGCACTTGTTAGTACTTACTACGAGAAAAGCTTTTAGTGGTAATTTTCTAAGCACACAACAGTAGTAGACTTTGAAATATAGTGAAAAACTATTTCTAAAACGACACGTACACATTTTGAACACATTCTTTGATATGGAATCTGTCTACGCATATATAACAGCATTAATTTTCTTGTGGTTTGCGAAGTTGCAACATAGACTGGCAACTGGCATTGTTTAAAGTACACCGTGAATATTTATAAGGTTACCTAATTGATGGTAGGTATTAGGTAGGTTATAATATCAGAATAATACGGATTCTACTACTACTTAAAAGTGTGTTAGGTGATCGCCTTATAATAAACATTTATAAAACTATGACCAGTGCTTAGTGTTGTTATAACTGACTGCGATGGCGGATGGCTAAGTTGTAACATAGCTGTGTAAATGCTGTTATGATAATAATATATTTATGTATAATGAATCGTATAATGGAATGGAGCTGCATTTGTAATGTAATGCAGCACAACAGGGCAGGATCACATCACAGATCAGATCTGTATGGCGTATATAGCAGTTATTATAACCAGACAGGTGTGTATAGCAATAATTATTATACACATGCATCATGACAAGAGTTGTCTCTAAGTGAGTTCGAGTAGGTGTTGTACACTATTCTTTGATGCTTGGAGTTGAGTCTTGAGTATGTAGGTTATAATTTCTGTTGTTTCCTGCACCTTTATCGTGTTATCGTATAAATATTATTATAGTTGTAATGTACATATTATATCACACGGTCTGTACAGTTTTATAGACAATTAATATTTTTTGAGCAATTTTAGTGAACTCGTTAAAACATGATGCTGATTCATAGTCAGAATATGCTTCCCTTTCTTACGCTGTCTTCATAATTTATGTTGGATAGCATGTAGTAATTAACAATAAATAATATGAGGTTGTTAACAATACTTTGGTTGTTAACAATTACACAATAATGTTCAAAAGTCTACAATATTAGTACAGTTATATAGGAAGTTAGCTATATAAAATCAGGTTATATAGTTCAGAGTTGAGCTGAGAGCTAAACAAATAAGGCAATTCTAAAAGATCAGAAAATTGATCGTCAGAATTATCTAGGAATATAATAACCCGTTAATCAATCTCGGCTAACAGTCATGTCAGCGTCATAAATTTAAACACTTATTGCAGTACCATGAAGTACAGTGGTTTGAAAAATACGAAATTCATACAGCTGTGTATCTTTGGACTCGACAGCTTTTTAGTTTCTAGCAGACAGAAATGAGCGTTGATTGATGTGATAAAGAATGTTTTTGAAGGAGCCGTAATGAGCTAAGCTAAGAGAGAGATACCTACCTAATCGTTTCTACAGTTGACTTGTGTGGCTTTTGATTGCGCAAATACTTAGTGTGGCTAAAAATACATGAAGTAAAAGTAAGAGATGACAGATGATGTCACTTTGTACTGCAGGCAAACATCGAAATGATTTTGTAAGATTTTTTTGCAGTCTTTGTTGTATTTAATTTAATGCACAATCTTCCTATACATTTGAGTTGTTAATGATAGGATATTTTTATGACAATATTAAATTTATGGTTAGATTATATTACTACCACCACGAACTAATAGTTAAATCTGTCGTTGTGCTAAGCATTATAAAGGAAGAAATGCGAAATAGATGCTAAGATGTGGTGGAGCATGAATGCGAATGGCTTCAATGTAATGTTAGTTGTAAGTTTTATAGCGACCGCAGTCTTCTTGTAGAAGAACAAAATCAACTGCAACAAACTCGAAAGTACATTGGCTGTGTCTGGCCACAGATCTGGAATTCTTTTGTGTAGGCTGCGGTAGAAAATACCGCACCGCCACAGCCTGCCTGCCTTTTGGTTGCATAATAATTTAATAGCTTGAGATTACATGTGTGTGCACTCTCCTCCTGTACTGTTTCCTCTGTTCTCTCTATCTATCTGTATAATAGATTCAGATCCAATCCAACCCAACATTACATTTAATAGTAACTGTCACTGCACTCTTTTGTAAGTGCTGACCTTATGTGCTCTACGGTCTACAACACTGCAATACAGACAGCAAATGCCAACTGTCCCTTGCAGCAAACATATTCTACTTTAGTATTACATTTTCTTTCATTGGATTTTATTGGACATAAAATTTCAGTTTATATCTGCATTTACTTGGCACAAGTGAGTTCAAAATTAATTCATCGTTAGTATCATCATGCAGTGACATTTCAATTAGTATTATCAACATTGAACGCTACGTCAATTATATGTATCAAGGCAGTGCCGTGCAAGTCAGTGACAATAATAACTGTACTACGACTATACGACCGTTATTAAATTGTACTTAGGCCAGATATGGTATCATATACTGTACCAAGTGGAATTGCAGATGAATTTTTCTTCCTTTAGTTTGTTCAAGTAAGATCATAATATTATTGTATTATTATAGGCTTATTCTAATATTATTCTATTTCATTGACATTCAAAATACTTTCTGAAATTATTAATGTAGAATAACAAAGATTAAGAAACAAAAGTTTTAGTAGTAATATTATGTGTTTGTAGACTGTGTGGGTGTAAGATGTTAAATTACATTATCGGTGCATAAAAATATTTAGTTTGAAGTGATTTGGTGATTGTAGGTTCTCTGATTGTGATTAGCATATTAAACAGCATGCGAGCTTTTCCTTTGTATATTATCCTACTGTTTTAATTTGTAGTTAATTACTTGTTGCAATACAGTTTAAAAACAATTATTAAATGGTATGCTAGCTGACATTGACAGTAAACCAGACCAAAGGAAGGCGTACATTTTTCCAAACATGATAGAATATGGTAAAACGAAACATACACGAGAATTGCCTTTTGTGTCTGTGTGGGTGATCGTGAATGATATAATATTAAGTTAATATCTGTCTGCTTCTTGAAGGCAAAGGATAAAAATCGTAAAACAGTGTGTACGGTGTGCCATTCCCTTTAGGATGTAAAAGTGAATGATATGATGGTAATAGGCATAGTGTCTTATAGACAAAACAGTTCTTATGGCTAGAGTCAGTTTTCTTTGTTTCATTGAAAATAAAAAACGCTTAAGAATCATGCGTTCTGGTCAAATGGAAAGTAGGTAGCAGCTCATTACGTCATTTAGAAAACATGTGTACATTGTACATGATGTTTCGTATTCACATCCTATCTGTGACCAATAGCAAGTGAATTTCATCTTAAAACTTTTGTCTCACCTACGATTTTGTGTTTACTAACTTATTAAAGTTTGCAAAATGTTAACATTTTCTCTTTACCTGTACTTGTGGATGTTTAAAGCTGAGAATTCCTAGCTACCCCATCCCAGTTAGGGTGTGCAATACCGGTATTTCAATACCGGTATATACCGGTACTACCGAATACCGAATACCGGTATTAGATCCCCCAGTACCGGTATTACCGATCAATTGAGACTGAATACGCTGACTCCAAATAGCAATGCTTTACCAAATTCTTTTTCCGGGATAGTTTAAAAAATTAATTTGAATCCTTGTTTATTCCACTTTCTACTGTTTCTACTTCAACTGCATATAACGTCTTTTGTCGTCTATTGAATTAGTTTCAAAATGTCAAAAAAATTCGTTAATTTGGACAACTCGAACAATAAAGACTCTGTTTGGTACTACTTTTCGAAAGAAGAAAACGGAAACACTGCTAAATGTAAGGAAGTGACGTGTCAAAAGACAATCAAAACGTCCGGTGGATCAACTTCAGGTTTACACACTCACCTGAAAAGTAAGCATGCCATTGATCTGCTTAAAAGAAAATCAACTGAAGCAGAACATACAAAAGGTAATTTGATTATGCCACAAAAGGTTCATAATTTGATTTTCAAATTGACTGACATGATTTGAATTATTTAGTTAGTGATAATTTTGTATTCGCAGATATTCAATCTTCCAGTAAAAAATGCAAAGTTATGACCGAATTCTTTGTGAAGAAGGAGAGATCTTTAGCAGAAACTCTTGCAAGGATGACGGCAAAAGACGGACTTCCGTTTAGAGTATTTACTACATCGGAAGATTTAAGAAGAGCCTTAAGGTCCGACGGATATTCAAATTTGCCAAAATCTGCTAACACAATAAAAAGAATAGTGATGGATTTTGCCAAACAAATCCAAGAGCAGCAAAAGACGACTATTTTCGAAAGGAAGTTGTGTGGCAAGAAATTCAGCGTGACATTTGATGAATGGACATCACTCAGAAATCGAAGATACATCAACATCATACTACACGGAAATCCCACCGAAATATGGAATTTGGGACTCATACGGATGCACGATTCTATGCCCGCTGAAAAATGTTTGGAACTAGTGAAAACAAAGCTTGCTGATTACAATTTGTCTATTAATGAAGATGTGGTATGCATTATTACTGATGGCACTTCTGTCATGACGAAGATAGGAAAATTGTGTGCGACTTCTGGACCGTATCAACAGTTATGTTTTGCACATGGAGTTCAGCTTGCGGTTTTAGATGTTTTATACAAGAAAACAAAATTGAACGTTTCTAAAGAATGCCTAGAAGAAAGTGATCCTTTATCTGAACCTGAAGAAAGTGAAAGTGAGTCTTACTATGATTCAGAAACGGACGAGCAGAGCTGCCTTGAGGAAGATTCGTTGGACTTCGCGGAGAATCTAAAGCCAATAATTGACAAAGTAAGACGTGTTGTAAAAATGTTCCGACGTTCGCCATTAAAAAATGGAATTTTGCAAAAATATGTTAAGGCTGACACAGGTGCAGAACTAACCCTACTGCTTGACTCCAAAACACGCTGGAATAGTCTTGTCACTATGTTGGAGCGATTTCATTTGATTAAAAATAGTATAAAAAAGGCATTGGTTGATGTTAATCAAGAGCTGACAGTCGAAGAATGGGAATTCGTGAGAATAGCAGATGTTGTTGAGTCGCTAAAACCAGTTCAAGCAACGGTGGAAGCTCTATGTCGGCGAGACGCCAATTTAATCACCGCCGATGCAGCCTTAAGTTTTACATTAAAAAAATTAAGGCAACAAAATACGGGGCTGTCAATAGAATTAACGGAGGCTTTAGTTACCCGCATCTCTCAGAGGCGTTCCAATCTTTCAGGAATTTTGATGTATCTGCATACTGGAAAATATTCTATCAGCAGCCCTGACAGCGACAGCGACGAAGAAACAGATGAAGACGAAGAACTTTTTTCAATCCCCAATCGTAAAGTTATTGTTGCTCAAGTTAAGGATATAATTAATCGCATGAGTTCAAATTCAGAGTTTCATGAAGACAGCATACCTACTGAAGAAACAAATGAATCTCAGAATGAAGCAAGAAATAATAAACCCAAGAAAAAGAAAACTGCAGTTCATGAGGAATTAGACAAAGTGATTGTGAAAGCTCTATCATCAAACCATGTAGAGAAACCTCAGTCTGAAAAGTCTTTGCCAGCAACAATTCGACAGGAGATGAAACTTTTCGAGGACGGTGGTAAAAGGGGATTTCATCTTTCAATGGTGTATGATTATTTATTGGGAATCGTAGCTACCAGCGTTGAGTCAGAGAGAGCTTTTTCTTCAAGTGGTTATCTATGTAACAAAATTAGGTGCAGATTGGACGACGAAACTCTGAGCAGTCTTTGCTTTTTACGTTCATATTTTCAAACTCTTCCCTAAATTACGCTCTGAAATATGTCACATAAAATATCAATTAATTAACAGAAAGGTGATAATATTCCAGTATACTTATCAAATGTAGACACACCTTTCCCATTTAATATCCGCTCCAAATACTTAATCGTTACATTGATCACAAGTTTATGTGCTAATAAAATACCTACTAATTTTTATGAATACTAAATCAACGCATTCTTAATATTTCAGCACATTACATTTTTTCGGTATTATTACATTTTTTCGGTATTAATACCGGTATTACCGAAGGCTCCAATACCGAAAATACCGAATACCGGTATTGCCAAACCCCTACGGTATTGCATACCCTAGTTACAGAGTGACTACTAGCTGCAGCCATAAGTGTTACTTAATTTTAAAAAAAGTAGAGGACCATTATTCAACCAAGGGATCCTGTGAACTGTGAATACATAGAAGATGACCATTTGAAGGGAACCTCTTCGCTAAAATTCCCGTGGAGTTAAGTACGTAACCAAGTGTTGCCAACTAACATGGTCGTGTACAATTGAACCTTTATTTAAACATTAATTTCTTTTAATGCAAAGTTTATCGATAAGTGTACTATGTACATAAGTTTAAAATAAATTGTAAATCTAATATGATTAAAATTGCATTTGCAGTGACACTAGCAGCATTTCTGAAGAAAACTTTGATAGTTGTGATAGCGACAGTGACTTCGTTCCTGAAAAGAAAAATTTGAATGAAAGCAGAAGATCTTCGTCAAAGACGCAAAAATCCCAAGCAGAAAAAGACAACAACGCCAAGTGGAAGTGCAACCAATGTGGTGTAACATTCGCCCATTTAAATACTAAACAAACTCACATGGTGCAGAAACATTACGATATTCCTATTTGCTGTATACATTGTCACGACCGATTTGATAAAAGCGCATCTCACCTAAAACACGTCCAAACAGAGCACAAAGATAAAGCCCTAATTTGTAAAAGTTGTCCAGAGCTCTCAGAATTCACAAATTATTACGATTTTAAAGTCCACGTTATGAGTCACTCGGGCGAAATCCCGTTCGAATGCTCCCAGTGCCATGCAAAGTTCATCACACTCATGCATGTACTGTGAACATCAAAATTTGTTACCCTGTGCCACGTCGGATGGAGAATTCAAGTGTGAAAAATGTGACAAAGCGTTTAAAACCAAATTTTTGCTTAGTGTACACACGGTTGCTTTTCACAATCAAGTAAAAGCTATCACGTGTCCTTATGGTTTCCCTTTATATTGTTGTGACATCTGTGGCCACTGTGGCGATGACGGTGAGAGAGGAATGTCATTTCTTGCTTTGGTGACTCATTACGCTGAACACAAAAACGATTTAGGATTTTCCTGTGATATTTGTGGAAAGGGAATGAAAACTATGGAAAAATTGAGCACACACAGAAGAACGCACATTTCATATCACTGTGAATTTTGGGATTTTACTACTCATTGTTCAAAAGTGGTCGTACAACACAATAATAATAGTAATATAAATTTGCACTTTTCTGCTTATCCATTCCAGTTCAACATTTGTGTTGATACTTTGTGCTATATTTTTAGGGATACAACTGGACAAGAATGGACAGATAATTCATAAGGTACCGATCAAGATGGAAGTTGAAACACTGAGCGCTGAAGATTCACCTAGACGACGACAGACACCTAAAAGACGACGTGAACTTGTACACACAAAACGGAAGATCAAGAAAGTTTCAAACGAGACAGACGTAGAATCATTTAGGTTTGAAAAAATAATTACTCTTATTGTTGTTAGGAAACAAGTGAATATTGTGGTGTTACGATATTATATTTTGATCTTTGAAATTACAAATGCAATATTTTTTTACCTGTACTAGAATCAGGGGCGTATCTAGAAACTTGTAATGG
>JABASD010005247.1:0-12930 GCA_019776165.1 Pogonognathellus flavescens | reverse complement strand
ATAGTTAATGGCAAAGGGAAAACCGGATCCCTCACCGTACCAATTCAAATTCACCTGAACTTGATTCATACAATACACCTGCATAATCATATAATAATAATATTCCTTCGTGGAGGATATACTAAATACTATTTGTACATAATATACAAAATATAACATAGCAGTAGCAGTAGTAAAGTAACTAGGTATAATATATACCTATTTAACTTTAAGTTTACCATCGTGTTTCACTCACTTGTGCGTACAACTTACTTATGTATACATATACAAATACATAGAAGAACATTTATATTTATGTGAACAAGTGTACATACAACTTCTACTGAATATAATATATTTTCTACATACCACTAGTTCCCCTTTATATAAGTATGATGATGTATAGTAAAATGTTTTGCATTATATCACAACATCCCATCGCACATCATTCAAAATCATTCATTCATTTTTCTGTACCACAATATTGTGTGTGTACTCGTGCAGTGTGTGTAGTGAGTGCGAGTGTTGTGTACTTAATGGAATAATGAGTAGTGGGAAAGAATGAAAGACCTTCCGGTCAGAGACTCTCATTCATTATTTATTGCCACTACATACATACTAACTGGTACATTCGCCATAAAAATACTGGGAAGGTTACTTTTATATGAACGAAACTTAATGTATCTCTCCATCCACTAGTGCGAAAGAAAACTAAGTCAGCTCGTTATTTTAATATGTACAAATGAGTGCATTTATTCCAATTCAATAGATTAAATCAAACTAACTCTGCCCACTCCTACACTCAATCTACATAATTCATCAATGATCAAAGTCATCGTTTATCTTATTTTGCATTTACAGTTAATTCTTCATGGATATTCAATATAATTTAATGAAATCTGTCCCGCCGATTCTAGATAGGTACCTAAGACGCTAAGACTACTAGCACGTAAACAAAATTTGTTTTTCTCCGATAAAAGTGTAAAAATAGTTTAAAATTGCTCATCATTATCCCATACTTTAAAGCAATCCTTTTTAAATGAAATTACGACAAATTAAGTCCGCTTTGTAAGCAAATGAGATGAATTGAGAATGAGAAATCATGCACGAAAATAAAATTACGTCAAATATTCAATACTCCTACTTAAACTACATAACTCTCATTAATGATCAAAGTGATAATTTATCAAATTTATCTTATTTTGATATTCCAAACAATTTAATGAAATCTGTCTCGATTAGAGGTAAATACCCAACTCATTACTAGTACATACACAAAGTTGCTTTTTCTTCTTGTGTAGAAATAGTTAAAAATTGCTCATTATTATCAGGATCTAAAGCAACCCTTTTAAAATGAAATTACTACAAATTAAGTACGCTTTGTAGGCAAATGAGTTGAATTGAGATTGAGAACTCATGTATGAAAGATGAGTTGAAAAGATAGTTTTGAAATAACAATTTAAAAGTCATTTTTCATAGTTGAACCGTAAGCGAAGTAAGCACAAGTTCCAAGAAATTGACTGAACATTGACAGAAGAAACCAAACATAGTAGTAATGAGCAAACAAGGACAGCACGCGAAACATTACATTACACCCACACTGTCTTATTTCATTTCTACCGGATTACTGACAATGCAACGATACGGATTATTTTATATCGACCCTCATATTGAATACATAATATTATGCCTTCATTATTGCTGGTGAATGAGAGACGAACAGAGAAAGGCATCAAAAAACAACGCAACCTCAGAACCTCACCCTTTTGCCATACATGGTCACGTATACGAACGCCTAACTAAAAATATGTACAATAATAATCTACTTCTCCAATGGAAATCAGTCAACATGAAAACTCTTAATAACCCACGATTGGACTACAGTAGTTGCATTACATCCTCATTTCTGTACATATATAGACGTATTAAGCTTATCTTCACTATATGTACAATAATATGATCTTTGATCTGCCCTTTTATAAAAACACCGCTTCCCCCTCCATTTCCCATCATATACGATCACTGTGTTCACATACAATTGTTTAAGTCATATATTCTAATACTTTCCGAGACGATTCACTCACACTCACACACAAACTAGTAATAGATTAGGGACAATTCATTACAGCAGAGATACGTATATAACAATATGTATTACTACAATACTACATAATACCATCTCGTGTACAGTTCCCTGCAAGTAACAAAACTTGCAGCTTATGCAAATGCTTGATGAAGTGATTTGAACTGTGCTACTACAATTGTCAAAACTTGGAGAAAATGTCAGATCTGCCCACATATTAACAGCAAATATAAAATTTATTGCAATACTCCCACCTCCTCAATAAATAATTTACTCTTCATCATTTTTTCCCATATAAATCATTTGTTTTTTGTGTTCGTAAAGAACACAAGCAGGGAACATCACATAACATTTACCCTTTACTCTCAAAATTATATAGGTGCCTAATTAAAGTGATTAGGTATATAAGAGAAGCCTGTAATAATTCAAATGAATTAATGACCATGGGGCTAAGAAATAAAGGGTGAGAAAAGGTGAATTAATAATTTTTTAATCATTACCTGTCCGAAAGAGCCTTTCCCAATGAGGGAATCAATCTCATAACGGTCGAGAAACTTTTCCCCGTTGCGTATGATATAGTCGTGGTTATCATCGTCATAGCCATCGTTGCTGAACACTTTTCGCTCTTTCTTGTGAGCTGCATCATCACCTTGCTGCTGTTGTGCTCGTCGCTTCTTTTTCGCGAAATACACCTGTAATAATTACAAAACAAACAAATAATTACAACTTTGCAAAAGTATATAGACACATTTAAACATTTCCCATCGATATCCATTACTACTTCACATCGCAGATCATCTAATGTTGCTAATAAACCTACTCAACCCATATACTTGTAGACACAATCATTTGCTTAGGAGACTTTTGATATAGATAATACTTTTTACTGTTTTTACTATCCACGTCGGTAACTATTTACTTAAAAAATAAGTAATCAAAAATGTTAATAAGCATACCTACATAATTATTACATGCCCGTAACAGTGGACCTTTTAGTAACCCTACATTGAGAACAATTTTTTGCCTTGCCTTGCAGGTGAATTTTTCTGACACTTGCTATAACGTTTACCATTTACCTTCAACCATAATTTGCTACACTTTCAATTTCTAACAACTGTACATATCCCCTTGCCTTAACTATTTAAATGAAAGAAAACAAAACAAGAATTACTATTTCTTACTATATATGAAGAAACAGTTACTGTATCATTCCAGATGTTAAACTCTAATGGACAGCTGGCAAGAAAACTTGTTTGCAATAAGCGTACATATTTCTTGCAAAAATTTGGTTCAGTGATTTTAGTTTTTCATTTTAATTTGTTTTTAACTAGAATTTGTGTGGTTATGATTGTGCATATTCCAGGAATTCATCAAAAAAGGTACAGGCCAAGAAGCTAAAGGAATGAAACAAACGGATCGATTCGTACATGCGTGCCAAGATGAAATTAGTCTGCAAAGGCAAAATGTATAATCAAATCATACATTTACACAATTCAGACTTCTGGCCATACAATACGGTTGGATGGTCACTTGCACTTCACTGGCCAGCCAAAGCAAAGCCGTAGTAAACTTTACTTATCAACATCTATAGCTTTCAAATCATATAATTTTCCTTATCTCAGCTACACATACTCAACAGACAAACCACACAAATGCCGTTACGTGTCTATTTGTATTCTGTACAAAAGGAACATAAGTTTATGTGAACAGTGATAGTAAATTTGCATTTTCCTTGCATATACAGTTGAAGTTTGTTGATATTTTCGACTCTACTTCATTAAACACACACATACTGCATGTAAATGCAATTCACAACTCGCCACACTACAACAAAGGACAACACCGGAAGGAATTGGTGTTGCAAAATGCAATGTCTAACCAACCGAGCAGTAAAAATGAAAACTACAAACACACTAGACACATTATGATCACAGTAGCAGTGACGCAGTGACTTTACATGACTAATATAATAATGCATAATATTACATTTTCAAAAAATACAGCAGATTATATTATAGAGGTAATAAAACTACATACCTACTGCATGAAAATGTATTTAACCTACTAAAGCACTGTTAAGTTTGTTTTATGCAACACCTTGGTCCAGATTTCTCTAGCAAAAGTAAGAGATAACGTAAACTTGTTTGCCAGAATATTTTAGATTTTTTACAAGATTTTTCGGCACTGGCCACATAAGTTTTACATGCATTTGACTCTTTCCTAACAATACTAACAAAATTACAAGAAACTATACTACTACTACTACAAAAATGCTAAAAGTTTTTATCTATCTAAACTTTTGTTTTTTTAAAAGTAGGTATTATTTTGTGCGACACATTTTCAGTCTTTTCGAGCATTTTACAATAAGAATAATAACAATAACTTTTTCCAGACATTGAAAAAATGCAGAAGAAAAAGAACTAATCGATAGAGTGTAAGTTAGAATGAGCGTAGTGCATAGGCGTCTAACATACCTAAACCCTACGCCATTATATTTAGCAAATCGTTCAATCTGGCGACAATTCTGCATAGATGTGGTGTGGTGCATAAGCCATGAACACGAGTTAACTTTCCCCTTTATTTGACTTTGGAGTGCAGTGGGTTCATTACACAATACACTAAACTGAACACACTAACACGGGCAACAAGGCAGTCTGCACTTGGATATAGATCCGTTAAGGAATACGAGAATACGCCAGTACCACTGCCAATATGCCTAAAACGTCCTTTTCCTTCATGTGGCACATAGAATCACAGACTGTGGGGAAATACAACACAATATTAGTATGTATTACAAAATGCTTCACTTGGAAACATGGAATGAACACCTCGGTATGTATGTCACTATACATAATACATACGCTTATTATTATGCACATGCAGTGCAGTAATGCAGATATAGAAACAATCTAGCAATCTAGACATATAAAATCATTTCCTTCGTGGGTTGCACTCGCAGCCCACAACTCATCAAGAAAATCCCATATGCACAAAGCAATGCACGTAATGTGCAAACATCTCTACTTTAAATCTATCGTAAAATCTTTATTAGTTGAATAGATTGCCTCTATATTATTTATGCACCAACGCTATCATCTGTTTTGGTCTTTGGTCTGTTTTGATTTCTCTAAAAAATATTGTCTTTGCTTGCAGTGTTTTATTTGCATAAGATACTACAACCTTGCTTAAGAGCAATGGTTGCACTGAGCAAAAACAATCACGGTCATCTGATCACCGTTAATGTTACAGATAAGCACATTGTAAATCGTTAACGTACGGTTATTTATATTCTTCCAATAAATTTTGCTTGTATGGTTTTTGCTAACTGAGGTATACTATTATATATCGATTGGACTATCACTCAAATCATGAAATTCTAGTTCTGTTTTTTCTGTTTTATTTCATTTACTGCAACAAACAGTACAGACAGAGTAGTTTGTACATAGAGAGCGGTATAATAATGATTTGAGATTTGCAATAGATAAAAAATTATCTGATCTGTTGATAGAATTGGAAGTACATTTTTGATTTAGTTAGTAAATCGTGAAGATTTTAAAGATCGTATGTGTAATTAGTATAAAGCAGCTCAGATGAATTGAATCGACGTTCATCCTTCGATGAAGAAAGTCTAAATTGTTCCGTTCATCAAACTTCCAAATCAGATAAATCTCATCTTCAACTTAACTCTCACTAATTAGTAGGGCAGACATTCCTCAGCGTCAGAAAGCAGAACAGAAACAAAACTGTATTATTTAAGTATAGATTGTAATATCCACGCGTAAACACATGAACAGTTAACAGTTATTTCTTCAATATTTTAATAAAAATTAATTATTCCCTTTATGCATTTTCAGAGTTCCCGAGAAAGGCATATAAATTTGTATCACATCCACATTATCTAAGAAGTTTCGATACAAATTCACTAATGTCATGTAATGCTTATATGCAGATTTCCAAGCAATAAGTTGGTTGTGTCACTCCTTGTAGGTGAAGTTGGGGCTTTTGTCTTTTTTACTGAGGGATGAATGGTGGCCAAAATTTTCGACCGATTTTTTGGGACTTTTTTCAAAAATGCACAAATACGTGGAGTACACAGGTTTGGGGAACTACTCTCTACCAAATGCCCCACAAGTCGACCGAGTTCTCCACATTCAATTCTGAGTTTTAAAGGTATCCTCAACTTCTACTCGTGTATCTAACTAAACTAACTATATAGACTGACTCGTTTAGTGATTTTACATTACATGGATAAATGCTATAGCTGGGCAACATATGTGCATATTATGCATAGTTGGGCAAAAGGCAAAATAGGTAGCTAGCAAGGCAGTCTTGTTTGAAACAATAGTAGCTAACAAAAAAACTGCAACCTCAGACAATTTCCAATTTTATTTTTTATCAATTTGTGACTAAACTCAGCAATAAAACATTTTAATAACGGCGATTCGATGTGTAATTAGTAATTACTTTTATGTCATGCTATAGATGTTATAGTTATAAAAATTTACCATTTTGCTAATCCTACACACAAAATTGTACAAATTTTAGAAAACCAAACTCTGAAAGCTTCATCTATTTATTCATCTTGTTGGAATAATAAACTTAAAAGATCTCTGACTACTGACTCAATCCTTCTTATTGTTAGTCTGGAAACTCATTCAGTATTCAGAATTCCTGTCCCAATGCCGTCAGATAACTGTGCACGTGTCAGAGACATAACAAGTTATAAGCCTGTATTGCACACATGATATTTTATACAGAAAATATCATTTTAACAAAATGAGCTATGTGCTTATACAAAGAGCAAAAGGTACACTGGAAACTGTGTCGCAGAGAAAAGATTATCGTTTGCCAGAGCCTTCCAGCATGATAATTTAATTTGATACAAAGGGAATATAAACACTAAACACACACAAAGCATGCCTACAGTTCATGACAATAACTGTTTACACTACACATGATGATGACTATTATTATCATAAAATGATTAAACATTTAATCTCTCTGAAACTAAACACTTCGTACACACGTATACACTGAAAATGTAAATAGTACAAATTATAACATAGTATAACCTATATTACAGCCAAGCTAATACAGATAAAAATAAATAGACAAAAATGCAGAAAACAGATGTGTCTGTTTCGTATTATAAGTAGATAAAACATGAGCACAAAGTGTTTAGTTTACTCATACTTATATATATATTATGCAACTTCATTCATTCATTCATTCATTCATTTTCGTATAATATTAATACCCACCACCCACATCTCACTTACTGTAAATGCCAGACACACATTCCATGGTAGTTAGCTAATTCAGTCAAATTATCGAATTTCTCTCAATGAAAATGATAATAGCATGAGTGGGCCAACTAACTGTATTATTAGAATCAGAACAACACACAGAGAATTACCCTTCTTCAAAAACAAAAATGGAAAAACATATATCATTCATACAAAATCCAACATACCCGAACACTGCACGGAATGCGATGCGTATACAAACCTACGTATTTGCTATATATTTTTCTGCAATATCAGAATGAAGTCTCCTCACAAAATGCAATAACAGGATATCTGACATAATTCTTCCACAGACATACACAAACAAAACAGATAACATGATAACAAAATAATACAGAAAACTCTACATTCCAAAATCAATCACCCGAATACAGAATTCCATCTTTCTAATTAAAAAGGGATTTACATGACGTGTCCATTTTTTAATATCCTAAATACAGTGGCAAACTAATAATCAATTGTACCAAAGTATGACGCCAAGACATACGCGAGAACTGAATGACAACAAGGTAAAAAATTAGTCGCAAGTATGTTAGTAACTACGTAAATACAATTTCATTATGTCATGTCATAATATTATCGTCTTAATGCGACTTTACTAAACACCCGACCTTGTGCTCAATGTTTTTTGTTGCGTTGAACTGAGCATCCCTCAAGTAATGCATATTGTGATGTATGCTTGGAGAAAGAAGAGTAAGTGGAACGAACTATATCAATGTTAACCCATGGAGGCTTTCGTGTCCTAATCTCTGAAAGTGTCAGTATAAAATACTTCATTCTACAATGAAATCATAACAACAACAATTAAATTAATTCGTAAGTTGCGAAATTTAAGGAATTGAACTCAAATGAAATCTTGAAACATATCGAATATCTCACACAAGCAAAGAACTATGAACAAGGAATATGCATGGAGCAAGAAAACAGTTTTATATAAAAATATTACCCTTGCAAACTTGTAATGCGTTAGAATGGATTCAATCTAGATTCTAGATTCTTCTAGATTGTGCATTAACATTCGTACTAGTAAAGAACAAATGAGGTGTGCACTCTGTATATCTGTGTGTACTATTTAGTTGAGAATAAACGTGAATGAATTGCAAAAATGAGTTCATTTACAATTTCATGGGAATTAGATAAAAGAACCGGATAAGCAAACGGAAAACACACCTATTCTATCATTGCAGAACTCTATTGTACTTTGTACCTACTCGATTTATGAATGAACTCGTAATATACGTATGTGCTTTGATACAATTAACAAATGTATGCATACAACCAACATAGCATACTTACTACTCTTAGCATAAATATAGGTAAATAAACAACGGATAAACAGCTTTTTGTGTAGATGGAGAAGTAATAATTTTATGAATAAATATTAAACTTCTAAATACACACAAAACCATAATCTATTTCGATTTGCAGAATCATTTAAAAATCTTTACACCGAGATCGACAGATCTATACATAGAAAATAATAATAACGGTAAGTAATAATTGTATACTATAACTATCTGTACATATAAAATATATATATATTATATAGTCTTAATACACAGGCTGTACTTAATCAGTGTAATGTAAAAATTCTTATTAAGAATTGATTTAAACTTTGAAAGAAAAGGCAAAGTATTTGTAAAGTTTACCTGGTTAATGTGCTTGTAGGTTTTAATGAGGTCCACACTTAATTTTCGCAAAGGTGCTGCCGAAGGGTCTCTAAATGTCTTTGGGATTCTTGCTTGCATGGCTTGCATATCGGAGACACTGCTTGTCCCACCAACACCAACATTTCCAGCACCGCCCACATTGACATTCATATTCATTGTGGCTCCTGTTTGAGGAGGATAAATACTACCAGTCGAATTCAAATTTAAAAGTCCAGAAGATCCAGGATTAGCATGTACTGTCATTCCCATGATGCCAAGTACGTTAGAAGGTCCTAATGTCACCCCACATCCTCCAGCCATAGAAAGTAACTGCTCTTCCGGCACTAAGCGACCGTATAGAGGAGCACCAGGTCCTCGACCTTTACTTCCCAGCTCGGAGCTTGAATTTCCTGTAAAGTCAGTCATAAAATAAATTTATTACGATTTCATTTAATGTATTAACATTAACATTTTCTATTATCAAGTAGAGCATCGCATGTATCAAAGACCCATTGACACTTTCGTCTCACTTATTAACTTGCATGGAATTCGCCGAAAGAATTTTCATTATTCATAAATCAGAGACGAATAATGTTACCATTAAAATCATGGACATGAATCTGAACCACCGAAGTTAAAGCAACAATAAATGAACGACTAAAACATAAAATCAACCGAGCTGACTTAAGTGGCTTAGCTAAACAAACTGAAGAGCATTTCAACTAATTCTTTCTGTTTCTGATCTGAATAAATACCTACATACTATTGCATAATACAAATACAGCCAATATAATAAAAATAAAACACAGTCGAGATTTAAGTGGAAACCTGACTATCTGATCTACAACGCAGCCAAAGAGATTAGGTATAAGCCCGAGTAATGCGCAATAAGCCCGACCCGAATCTTCCACATCCACATGGTAGTAGAAACTGCTAGAGTTAAGACATGAACTCAAAGTGAACTGCTCACTCTTATTGTTAGCCAAAACCAGCATTTTACTATTACTTCGCTGTTCTAAAGCATTAAGTCTTCGTTTCCGGGATATTAGTCAACAGTCTATGTAGGCATCTCTGATTATAGAAGAACTCACAACTTAAGAGCTAATATGCCTACATATACAAAAGAAAACTAGGTAGTAGTAGCTACACAGGATTTTTCTATCGTCGTCCTCAGATTGGATCCATCCATCCATTTCCTTCAGTCACCGTCACAAACTCTTCGTCAAGAATACAAATTAGTGGAATGGTATGTTACTAATTCCACTCGAAACAGATACTGCTGCCGTTGGCTGCACCGATTTAAGTTTTAAAATACATATATTTCTTAATAAGTATAGTACAAACAAAACCTGTTGTTGTAAGTATAATAAATCCAGTCAGTGTGGATCAATTTAAGTGCAAAAATTACTTTAATTTACAGATATGAATCACAGTTTGGCAATCATCTAAATCCACAGTAGTAATCAATGCATGGTACTTGTCAGTTTAATTATTTGATTTGTTATGGTGGTTCATATAACATTAACAATCAATTTCAACATAATCCAAGCTAAAGGTTTCCAATTTGACAAATTCTACTTTAATTACAAACGGTGTATTCTTTAAGCTTGCATGAATAATTGTTAACCTTCATTAAACTTATTTTACTTTAGTGCTCTGTGCATCAAATTCAAAACAAAGTATACTTCTTTAATTGTTATAGATGACAATGCTCATTGATCACTATCAGAGATGTGCCCTAATTCTAATAATTTCATTTCGATTTCATTACTATTCCTTAATAATAACTTCATTCTTTTAAATGTGGATAGTGAATGAAATGAATTTATTAATATATTGCGAAGTAAGCGAGAATTGTGAACATTTGTCGTTCAAGGTCGTGGCTAATTGTCATATTATAGATGCTATTGTACTGTGGTGTCACTGTTTCCTAATAATGTTTGATTTAATCGCTACTTCCTTGAAGAACATAACTTTTGCTCCCATTTATTACAGACTTTGAGCATGTGATTGTCTATATAGGTACTATAATAAAATGGTTATACTGATTAATCACAAGCATAATATATTAACAGTAACAATTTGAAAATTATTGCATTTGCAATTGCAATTTTTTTAAGGATTAATATAGATATCTGCTTAGCAAAAGCCGTAGTATGTATGTAGCGTATAATATTATACCAGTATATTTAATTGCAACATAAAAAGGGCCCACACAATGAGCAATAATTTTTTAAATGAACTCTTTTCTGTAGTAACCTATGTATGTGTATTGAAAATGACTATCCGCTCGATATTCCTGTACACAAAGCGATGCCTTTTGTACTAAAAATAAAGTAATGACTCACAAAGTCTAAATTTACATTTTTTTAGATCCAAGTTACTTTGTCCTCTTCAAATTTTTTACTGCACCATAATATTGTAAATGACTGACTGCTTATTTAAGTATTTATAGACATCGGGTCTGACGTAAAGTTCAAAGATATATAATACGCTATCCGCTATGCCTTTGACATCTCAATATGAGAAAGCTTCTAAAGCTTGCTACTATTTAAAGAATGAATATTATGTCCACGTGACAAATTATTGACTTTTCTAATTGATTAATAAATATAGAATGTAAATACAACTATGCAACACTAATCTGAACAATTAGTGAACAATTAGTGAACATAATGGTAAAGGGTAAAAGTCATGACCTTAATAAAAGTCGTCTTAGTACAAGTCCCATAATAATCATTGGAAGGTTAACAAAATACTATTTAAAAGAAACGCATTTACTCTAACCGCTAACGATGTAAACGTAATCATATAGAACGACAAGCAAAGGGCTGTTCTACTGAATAATGATAAATAAATAGTGAGTCCTCATTTAGGTATTATATCAATTTTGCACTATGTATGTCGGTCTATCGGTGACAATTATATAGTTTATAGTCATAATATGTGTGCGTGAATTCTAGTCTCATGTTGTAATCCTGAGTCCAGTAAAAACACATTTCACATATTTGTGGCTCAGCAGACCAAGCAGCTATACAAATTACATCAGAAATAAAAACTCACTGCCAAGAATACGTACAGCACCAACTAGCAACTGTACAAGCAAATAATCTTCAATATGCGATGCATATTAGGCATCAACAACCTACGACTATTTGCGTAACGTAGTTTAAGATTAAGTTTTGGATGAAGTCAAGGCTAAAAGTTGAATGCCACCAAACAGTATGATTCAATAGCTGTAAAAAATATCAATATGATACAACATGCACAACAATGTCACACACAGCAACAGCAGCAGGTGCTGAGCTGAATTGCACCAGTCTGCCCACACTTTATACACAATCACATTATATTCAAAACTGCTTACTTGTGACAATATGCCTTAACTCAATCAACTATTTAAAAACTGAGACAACTTTATAGCTTACGAATGGATCCAGCTCATTACTTAAAAACTGTTCTTATAAATTTAATCAAGGTTGGGAAAACTGAAATTGCTCACTTGTACCTTAGTGGAGAACTAACCACAATTATCTGCACAGTAGTACACAACACAGAAATATAATTAACAATTCCAGCAAATATAAACGTTAAAGTGAAAGTCTGGTTTGGCTGTATTTACCTAATACAACAACGCAAAATGCGCTATGCCTATGTCTAGGTATATGTCTATTAAAAGCAGCAGTAATATTATTACATATAATATTGTGAGATCATACATCTGCTGTTGCATTTACAACAGCGCAGTTTCTTTCCCTTTCACTGTACCTACATAGTTCTGGTCTGGTACCAGTATAACGACTGTACTGTAGCATTAATAACATTTTGCTTAACATTCGATAGCTGCAGCTACCTCCCCCTACGGAATAAGTGGTTTATTTTCCCATTCATTTTCATACTCCGTTTTGGGAAA
>JABASD010005246.1:0-12935 GCA_019776165.1 Pogonognathellus flavescens | reverse complement strand
CTTTATATAAGGCTACATGGAATTCTGATTAGAACTAACATAATTTGTCCGCTGTGCAACTTTGGACAAATGTCCACTTTAACACATATAATGATGCTGTGTCCCATCCTTACTCCGTACAGAAATGTTCTTAGAAAGTATTTCCCAATTGTTCCAACTAGTGACTCTGATTTATTATACCTATTTAATAAATATGGTAACGATAAAAATTTTCATTTAGATGTGTATAAATATTGGATAAAGGTGGTTGATGTGTATGAATTAGCTGTGTATTAAATATATAATCTAAGTTAAGTTAAACTGTATTCAACTATTCATGTAAGAAAATTCGAAGATGCAAGGGCCGCTGGCCAAATGCAGTTAAATAAATAAATAAATAAATACTTGGAATACATTAAAGTATCATGAATTGTATATTAAGTCTCTTGCTTTCAATTAACATACCACGACACGATCACAAGACTTAATATTCATTCAAATCAATTCATTTGTGATACGTAAATGTTTGTAGCAGATAAATGCGTTGCAAATGTCACTCACCTTAAAAATATAACAGAACTTGTGTGTACTCTTTCAACTTTATCGACCACTCTTCCGCATGGCATATTTTCAATCAAAAATTACTAATACAGCATTCGCAAATTCTTTGCACTTGATTTAAGAAAATAAATTAAACATGAATTAATAATAATAATAACCGCTATATTTATTAAAATGATGGGCAAAACTCAAAAAGCTGTATTAAATTAAACTATACACAATACACAGCTTGACATTCGGTCGTTAAACCATTTCCATTGAAATATGACGAAATCATCATAATTATAACAACATGCGTCTTATTATTGTTACCGAATTTCAAATAGCTATATTACATCACTAATACTGAAGAAATAATTGTGAAATATCTTCTGGTAGAAGAGTACCTAGGTAAAAATTAGTTAGAAGTATTTAATACTAGTAAATCTAAACTTTACTACTTTTATCGCTTCTACAAAAATAACCAAAGGGGAAAAGGGCGAAATTACATGCATAATATTATTAATTACACCCAAACTAACCCCAATTATCATCATAACTAACTAACTAACTTTGGTATTCGATATAATATATTATAAGAAGAAGAGACTGTCCAGTCCTGTCTAATATTTTGCAAATGTTGAGATAATAAAAAACTGTTTTTATTTTGTTTTTAACCCAATTCGGTTTTTATTGTGATGAATATTTTGTATTATGTACAGACAGACAGACTCAAAGTCTAGACAGAATATTATTTATACTGGTAAACTTTTGAAAGTTTTTTTTACTCTTCAGCCACCGATTGTAATTATTCCCCCATTCTGGCATCGGCCGCAAGTGCAAGTTGACCCACGGCAGTAACCCGTCCCACAATTTTGACCTTGACAACTCGCAACACAGCAACTCCTTGCCAAAATGCCCGGAAGACCCCTGTCACAGCATATTCCTTCAACCTGCACAAAATTTACAGTTTTTAAATTCACAAAACTTATCATGGGTATTGATACAAATATTTGAATAATAAATGATTATTCCTGGTTGAATTTGAATTTCTCACCCGTGTTTCATGCAAAGAAATAGCAAGTAAGGCTAGCGCAATAATACCAAATACAGTACATACAGGCTTCATGTTGGATTGCAGAATTTTTGACACTTTCTAAATGAAGAATTAATTTGTCAAGCTGAAAAGGATGTATATTTGATTGTGCATGTAGGTTCTCTGATGATGCTTTCTTTAAACTAATTTTTGTTGATCCTGACTTGCACTTTTATATCCAAAATCAAACATCAAACGCAAATAACATATCAAGGTCAAATTGTAAAGAACAAAATAAAAAACAATTTAAGAAATGATTTCTTTAGCTTTTACCAGGCGCGTAACTAGAATTGCCATTTGGGGGGGAGGTCACACTGCCAGCTTATAGCTTATAATGATCGCGCGAAAAATCAGAGCAAAATTTTGGTTAAAATGGACCAGAACAGAAACACAATAAGGCGAAAAATTTGCATTTTGGAGACTTTAACACTTTTGGCTGGATTTTTGAAAATTTCGATGTCTAGTGGAAGTTCCGAAAATTAGAGGAAGGGGTGAGACCCTGGTAGATACGCCTTTATTAATGACCATTTGATTGTTGATTTTTCTCGGGATTGGAATAAACAACATTTTAATTCCTCGTCATGCACGTCACAAATTATGTTAACACATGTTTCGTCGGAAACTCGTGTCACCATTCTCACCATGTCTTGATTAAATAATTCCTGTGTTGGAATCCCATTAGAAACATCAGAGTATATACATTTCATAAATATTTTCTAGGAACCCTTCTGCTCTGCTTGCTTACGTCCATTGGCATACCGTACCACTATTTTAAACCTAATTAAGTATGCAGGTGATGCCACAACAAAATGTTTTCTCGGAAGATCTAGTAATTGTTTGGAATATGAATGTGGGGTCATGAACGCACCCAGAAGCGCAATCTGAGAGACACATTGACATTTTCACTAATAGGTGTTAATAAGTACTATTATTTATTATAATCAAATCACCTACGTCATCCAGTATTGTAATTTATAACGTCAGCCTGGCAATCAGAATAATCGGCAAGCACATCATGTTGCTTTGTGATTGTGTTTCATAATAATAAAAAATAATTATCCCTTTTGTGGGTATATAGTATGTGAATGTGTGTGAATCGTTAAATCAACCGATTTCTTTGCTGCTTCCAAAAATCACTGCGACTAAGCACCAAAATTTGGACAAAATTATTGTAATGTAAAAAACTTTGACAAGGAAATACTGAAAATATAAACTTATTTTATTGGCTTTCTTAACCATGACACTGTGAGAATAGAGTTTGGCCTTCTAAATAATACTATATTGGCACCAACCGAAATAGCCTCAGATTGTTTCAGAAAGCAACTCTCGAAATATGTCTGGGTATATAATTAACATACTACAATAAGAAAATTGAATGAAAAAAGATACAAAAATATTATGTTTTGTTTATAATAGTTTATCAACATAATTTTCCCAAGAGAAATTTTTGACTATGAACAAAATCATTTTAAATATATTTTAGCTCTCTTAATTTGTATGTTACAACTTTACAACAGTTCTTTTCGGTATAAGAAAGAATGCCTGCCTCGTACGAAAGCTGAGGCTGTGCTGTGCTTATAATGACTGCTTGATTTTATCATTTGTTAACTTATCACTATTTATCATTACCGTAAGTTTTTAAGTCTTTAACAACAATGCACAATGTTTACAGTCTTAGTTTTTAACATTCCTCAGAATCTACTTTTAGTAATTTCAAGACAATAACCTACAGAGTGTCTCATATAACTAGTTTGTTTACTACATAATTCTTCAGAAGTCTAATTTTCATTAAAAATTATTACATTTTTTAATTGAATTAGTGAATAAATGACTCTAGATCTGTCTGTACTAATATCAAACTTTAATTAATTATAAACTTACATGGCTTTAGCCTATTTTCAGTTTGTGGCAGTTTATGCCATATTTGAAGGGTGCTAAAACCACTTTATGTGCCTGGCCTGGCCTGGACACCTGGCATGTTTTAATATGGCGACTTAAAGACGAATCGAATTTAAATGTTTCGTTGCAGTGTTCACACATATACGGTCTTTCGCTTGAGTGATTGCGTATATGTACAACTAGGTTCATTTTACTTCCGAAATTTTGCCCACAAAATGTGCATTTAAATCCTTCGTTTTTGATTAGCGTTTCCTGAACGTTCAAGTCCAAGCCATTGAGAGAATTTGAGTTCGGTGTCGATCTTCCTTTTCTGGAACGGACTGTTTTTACTGCCTTCGTGTTAACTGAACTGCATTGAGTCGCTTCTAACGTTGGCACTGGAACTACATAAACGAGAAAATAAAAAAATTCACATAAACGTTTTATTAAATCATTGTTTTAAATGAAATACTTATATTATTTTATATTATGTCTATGTATGGGGGTCTTGGGGGTCAAAATAATGATTATCTAATTTGCTCCGTGTGGTCTAAAAACCATATACATAAAAGTAAGTTTTACTTAGCATACCCTAGCATACCTGTGGGTATTTCAGACTTGCATCGTTTTCCCATATTCTTTTTACTCCTCCCTGAAGAATTCTTCTTGGGTTTCCTTAAATTTGACCTCAGGGGAACTGCAGCAGAGAAGCAGTTGATTATTTTTATTTCTGATTGAGGTATTTCGAAAAATGAGTTTGTCTCCTGATTGGAACTTGTGGCATCAGTATCATCTGTTTTCATCGGCACATCAATGAACTTTGGTGAACTGTTATAATTTGTTGTGTCGGAGTCGATTTCAAAAGGCTCAGTCTTAATTATCTCAAATACTGGCAATGAATTCTCATAGAGTGTCAAATCTATATCTTGATTCTGTGAATTGTCTTCATAATTTCTGTTATTAAAATAAATATAGTCCAAAATTGATTGGGTTAACTTTAAACTTTGCCACAGAATGTCTATAATTAAAAAAGGAATAGACAATTATACGTCTTTAATTTTTTTAACTTACCCTTTTACATAAACGGGCCCAAAGACCAACCAGTCTTGCTGCTTTTCAGTTGTTTCGCTTTCTGTCTTTATTCTGTAAAAATTGAATATCGATGAGTCACTCATATGCACATGTGTTTGATTTAAAATAGTACATTATAGAATATCAACTAATAATTGTGGAACAATTTTCAGTCACAAAGTTTTACCTTTGTGCATTGTTTTTAGAAAAATCCAGTGACACGTTTGTGAAAGTTTTACAAACTTGACAGCATAATCGAATGGACTCGTCAGCTGACTTCTTCGGGTTCTTCATAATGAACTCATCTTGAAGTAATTTCCGAACATCTTGATCAAGAGTCTCCTTTTCACATTTAAAAATAGTTTTGATCGAATTTTGACAACGCAGCAACATTTTCTCTTCCAGTGCATCTTGAAACTTTGCTAAAAGAGCTGAAATCTTAGCACTAATAGTAACGTCTTCATGCGTCATTTCTGAATTCTGCTTCTCCATTCTCCGCCTGAATTAAAAAGCAAATTAAAAATTATTTAGTATTAAAAATTTCCGACGAATATTTCAATACAATAACAAAAAGATGTAAAAAATACTAGAAAACAGACAGATGTTGATTTTGGTATTGATAGAAAAGTAACAATTGACTAAATTAACGAAATCACAAAAATAAACATTGCAAAATCGGTTTGCTTATTTTATGATGAAATTAATGATAAATAATTACTAAAAAGTTAATCACTGTTCTGCAGCTTGAATGTTGGGGCGTTCAGCGTCGGGACTCTTGTTGTGTTTTCTTTTCAATTTTTGAACATTTTGGAAGCGATTTTCCCCGTAAAATCGTGAGAGTCAAGAGTGCAGTGAGTGCACAGTAAAGGGGTGAAAGTAAAGTTGTCTGTAGCAAAGGCGCCCTTTACTCAATGGAATTTAACAAGCGTGATATAGTCAATCAATCCAACATTGTGAATACCAACACATGTGTCATCAAAAAAGCAGGCTGGATCGGTCAGATTGAGCTGAAACATTATATTTACAATTTATAGCACTTCCATGAAAGTGGAAAAGATGAAACTACCTGACAGACTGTTTTTCAGATCATATAAATAATAAGCTTTTTAGTAACAAGGGCATATCTAGTTTAGCGAAGATCCTAAAAGTAACATGCTACGTTATAAGTATACTGCGAAAGTTATTTTAGGGTTTAGCTCTGATGCTGTTTTCCCGCGTGCTAAATCTGCTGAATACAGAGTTTTCCACTCATACGTCCCCAACTTTACAAACATTTCTTCCATGCATTTACCAAACTTATAAAACAAAATTCATTATTTTTTATTTTGTGAGATTTCAGTCAACTTTATGGCAACAGTAGTAAGTAAAATGTAGTAATATAGTTAATTTCAGCCCATTAGGTTGAAAAATGGCTGAGATACAGAATTTTAAAACCTGTCATAAGAGCAGGAAAACTTTGAATATTTGAAAAAAATACTTGTGAGTGGAAATTTAAAATCTTGAGATACCCTTTTTTGAAGTACAGTGTAGGCTATTTTATAAAAATATAATCACATTTAAAAGAGTAACCAGGAATTTTTAAAAAATTGATGAAAATTTTGTTTGATTTTCATGTTTGCAATATTTTCACATACTTAGAACTCGAAATTCAAAATTTTGAGATACGCTTTTATAGAGTTCATTGCAAGGAATATTTTGAATCTATTACTAAATTTCTAGCACTTCACATTTTTTTAAAAAAATTTAAGAAAAATTTTACTCATTGAAAATTTTAAAGTGATTTTTAAATTAATGGATGGGATAATTTTTTGAAGTTAGCAATATTAAATGATTACAATTAATACCTACTGTAGTCCCACGAAAGAAAAACAGTCAAATTACCTCCCAATTTGGAGAAAAACAAGTATTTATAAAGTTGGGGACTTATAAATAGCAACACTCTGTATGCAGCAACATTCACTCTGTTTTCGACCCCATCAGACTTAGACTAGGGCATATCCAGGATTCATTAATGATTGGGGCGGGGTCGCAAGGCCAACATAATATTATGAGTCATGAAGACATCTTTTTCCAGAATCCCCCCCGGTGAGTTGAGCCATGAGCCAGGTGAGGGTGAGCACCACTCCATCCCATACATTAATCCGTATAGTTAGTACAATTATCGCTATTATCCTTCAAAAAAAAACGGTAAGATTGAATCATAATTTAGCAAGAAACTCACATTACTTTACATTCAAATAATATTTTTTGATTTTTATTATGTATGGCATCTGCTGGTTTAACACGAAATTAGCATTAATATAAACAAAGTACTATGCTGTTCGGTGTTCGCACTCGGACGCACTGTGCTGTTAAACCGTGCGTGTTTGAATATGTATGGAAAAAATGAACACAATGTATAATTGTAAAATTGTTAAAAACTATAAACACACGTTTGCACTGATTGTACATATTATGGCAGGACTAACAAACAGGGTATAAAACCGGGAGAAAAAATTGCAAAATTTGATTGGAGATGCGGATGATCGAAATCCGGACCTTTCACATGCAAAGCGAACGCTCTACCACTGAGCTACATCCCCGACTCTTAATTTCCACACAAAACTGCCACAACATGAAATAGTGCGTATCATTCATAACTATCACCTTCTTAACTTCCCTCAAACAGACAATCAGTCATAAAAGTCATAACATGTCAAACCAACAATACATTTCACTTTCACAGTATTCACAGTGCATCGCTTTGGATGATGCTAATTATAACTTGTACAGAGGAATTTATTTTCAACCCACAGGGAGTCACAGTAATTCATTAATTGTCACTGCCATCCATAGCATACGCTCTCCTCATGGAAAGTCAGGTAAATAAAGGGACCAGTTTTGACCCCGCTGAATTGACAGGCACAAGGGCGTACCCAGGATTTCTCTTTGTGGGAGGAACGACCCAAAAAAACAAAAAGGGGTTCTGTGATTATTTGTGGCGTCGGTAAGTCCTTGTGCAGGCAAAATATTTTGAAATATTTATTAAGATTTTCCTATTACTATTTTCAGTTACAAATTCTGAAATTTCCCGAATTTTTTCTTATTTTGCAATAGTCAGAAACAAAATTAGTTCGAAATTGCACGGAAATCTGCCAGGTTGAAAGAAAATTTCTTTTTTTTAAAACTGGTTAATTTTGGCCACGGACATGTTTCAGTTTTGAAGTGCGTTGATACCCTTGGACTTGGAAAACATTGCTCCGATTGAAGAGTGAGTCTTTTAGTCTTGGGTCCTAATAAGTAGTCCTGAAATAGCTCTTTTGAAAATCCAGCGTCATTTTCCAGGCACAATTTTGGAAACTAAAGAAAGGAACTAGTAAATCTACAATTCAACGCAACAAATAGAAAACATTCCATGCCGCCAGACGCGCCAAAAACAAAATATCGTTTGTTTGAATTGTACATTCGCGCATAGAAAGTTCATTTTTCAATTTTAATCGAATTATTTCAAAACAACAAACAACAAATCCTAGAAAACTCTCAGCTGTTTGAAGCGATGTCATTGTCGAATTGGTTTACAGATGAAGAAAGAGGTCCCCATGATCTGGAGTTGTTGGAAGAAGATGACGCATCAAACACAAAATCTGGTTCTAGATGCTTTCAGTGTAAACAGTGTTGTCTCAATATTGCCATACGACAACATGGAATCAAAAAATTCGTTTTTATTCACAGTACGGTAAGGATTGTGCCAAATTAATATTCGTTATCACTATCACCATCAATTTTAATGATTTAAAATTTTAATAATTTAATTAGGTATATTTACTTTATGAAGCATTTCTTTTTGTTTTTATTTTGCAACAGTGGGAGATCGTTCAGGCTTTCAGAAAAACTTTAATATGGGTTAGCATGGACTACGTCGTCTACCGATTTCTGTATCCATTGCTCATTGTGGTATTGCTTCTTTATAGTTTGTCCAAGACACCGAAACTGCTCCAGTATGCTTTTTACGACATTTGGATTTGTGTGGTTCATGTACTTTACAGTTTTCTATTTCTTGGACACGTTTTACAAAACAATCGGTGTAAAACCATCCATCAGAGCGGGTTTGCTGTCACGCCAGTTAAAGAATTTATCGAAGGTGATTTTTGTGAATTAAACTCAAACCTGAATTATGTACTACCAAAATTGTTTAACAATTTCTACCTGTTGGTGAATTTT
Source organism: Pogonognathellus flavescens (assembly GCA_019776165.1). Classification (NCBI taxonomy): domain Eukaryota; kingdom Metazoa; phylum Arthropoda; class Collembola; order Entomobryomorpha; family Tomoceridae; genus Pogonognathellus; species Pogonognathellus flavescens. The sequence goes on along the minus strand of JABASD010005246.1, from coordinate 4,171 downwards.
TAGTTAGATTTCGTACCCCGGATGGAGTAATGAATCAGATTCGTCGTCCCATGCCCGTACTTGTGCGTGGTAATATTGGAAAAACTGAGCAACTGTTACTGCTTTTGGCTCCCATCATTTACAGTGGTCGATTATTAATATTCTTGGAAGTTTGTACTGAACAAATAATACCAGGTAGATACAAATATTGTAATTTATGCTTTTGTACTAAACCTTACGATCTCTATCATTGTTATATTATTATATTATATTAGTTGACATTTCCAATTATTCGGAGTTAAGTAATTGTGTTTTGTTCCTGAATGATTGTTTAGTTATCAAGGAGAACGAAATATTGTGGAAAAACGTATTAATATCCGGAGGGCATGTGATCTTGGTGTTTGTTGAAATCTATAACGTCCCCATTCCGATTAATTACCTGCACTTTATTTATCCAATCATCTTTATTAATTTACACGTCCTATTTGTGTTAGTAGTGGTATTACAATTTGATTTATTTATATTTCACCAATTACTATTGGTGTGTTAATTAAAGTTGCACATTATAATAATCTGTATTTGTCTTTTTAGGTATCTGTACTACAAATTTGTAAACAGTTCTCTATTATACACGCAATTTAACTGGTCGAATACACAGGAGACATTGTTCGTGGTTTTGGGGCTAAACGTGATCGTCTTTCTGTTGCATTGCATTTTGGCAAAGTTAGGAAATATACGGGACGCTTACATTAGAGAGTGGACAGGTGAGGAAGCCCGGAAGGAGAGAGAACGAGATTTAATTACGGGTGTTCTTAGACGCAGACAAATTCATGCTGAGCACAGAGATATGAGCAGATTTTCAAGAACTGACTCGAGAAAACCCGGAGGTATGAGCAAAGCAAAATTACATTACTTAAAGTTCCCATGTAATACTATTATATGTGTCATGCCGTAAAAATGGAATATATGCCAGTCTTAAAAAGGCCAAACTAAGTTGATTCAGATACTTTGTAATAACTATTCTAAAATACTGATTATAAATAATTTTTTGTCATATTAGAAGATGATAAGTGGAGACTTAAACCTTTGGGTGTTTCATTGGACGAGAAGGGAGAAAATCTGAATGAATGGACTGAAGAATATAAGCCTGTGGACAAAGAACCCGAATTGAAAAATCTACAACCAGTCAAAAGTAGGTGCCTACTAATTAAAAGCCATGTGCTTTTATACAATATTTAAACACGCGATAAATATTACGGTGTTCAAATATTTTGTTTTTTTAGAAATGAGGTCACGCCCTTTGCCGTTTGAAAAAGAAATCTCACGCCATAAAAGTTTCACGAAAGAATTGAATTCCATTTTGAATTTATACACCGCCATTACTGACAATGGTCCTTATTTCGGAAAACCGAATAATCCATTAGTGTCTTATGGACAGTTCCTTCATCCGAAAGACAAGAAAAATCTGGAGGAAGAGCCTAATTTAGTCAGCATTTTAAAGAATTCAGACGAGCAAAATAAATTTTGGAAAAGTCAACCTTTCCCCGGAAGAGCGAAATACTTGAACGTGAAAGCAAAACGGGATCCTCTTTACAACCTCCCAACCAAACTATCGGAAACGATGTATCAAAATTTTGTCAACGGAGAAGTAGCAACACATCATCAAAGAAAAAGCAAATGGGATAAGAAATATTTGAATAAGTACACAAGAGTTCATCCTGACTATAACCTTCCAAATAAAGATTTGAACGACTCACGAGACAAAAATCTTTTATTGGCTTCAACGAAAAAACACTCGGCTAACTTCGATTCAGGTGAAAGATTCTTCAGATTCTTGAATTCATTAAATAAAGTTTAATAAGACGAGGAATTATTTAGAATTTATTCTTATATAGATCAAGATGAGCGATTGGTGCAAACTCCTCACAAAGTGTCGTTCAGTCCAATTATCTCAGCTCAATCTCCTCAAGCGGAATACGTTCCTCCTAAACTACGTAGCACTTTGACAGCAAAGAGGCATTTAGAATCAACTTCGCAGACCGCATCAGATCAAAAGTCTACGATCCCGGTGGAATATCCTGAAACTCCATCCGATCACATGTTCATTGAAACTATGAATAAAATCGGGACAGTTGAAAGTGAAAAGCCATCTAAAAAGTCTACTAGACGAAATTCATCTAGAATATCACCGTCCACTAAAAATAAAAATAAACCTTCCAAGCCAACTCCTACAGGACATGCATTCAATGGTAGCAGTCTAACATCATCAAAAACAACTGGCAGTAACAAACGTCATCACAGTAAACAATAAAAGAAATCTACGAGTAAATCATTCTACAGGTTAAATTCAACTCAAATCATGCCTTTATTGTCAAACACTGTCTTCAATTCTTATGAGCTGATTTCCAAGAGAGGACTGTATTATCTGTAGTGCAAACTGAAACTCGGATAAACAATATATTAATGAACTTTTATGTAACAAAACTAAGTTAATTTTGCACTAATTTCTGAATTATAAATAGATAGACTATGAAAGAAACCTATTAGCTAAATAAAAAGTCGAGCTCTAATACGTCATACTCAAAATGCGTATTAGTAGGAAATTTATTTTTACTTGGTACTTGCAACAAATAATTAAAATCAGTAAACATAATGTTTGTTTTTGTTATTATAAATAAAATGAAGAAACCCCAAATTCAAGGCTAAGCTTATGTTTTGCAAAAATAATCCCAAGGATCTGCGATTTAAAAATAGGGATCCACAAGTAGGAAAAAGCTTATATTTTTGCGACCGTCGCTGACAAATAACTCACTTTTTCGGAATCTTTGCTTCCCCCTACATTTAATATGCCCTTGATTGAATAATTGCATAGTGAACGAATAAAACAATGACTACCTACAGTGCACTAATATCAACAAGACATTCATACTATACAGGCATCATAATAAATTATTTCACCACCCAAAAGATGCCAAGGAAGTTAAATCAAAAATTATGTATATGTAAGTACATTAATTATAAACAGCATAAACATAAAAAATACATAATAAAATAATGATGTTGCGTGATAATTAAAATTAGAGGGATTTTCCTGGAATGAAATCATTTCGGTGAATGCAAATAAAATATTTGTTTATTATTTTGTTTGGAAATATTTATATTTACGATATTTATATTCTATTTATTTATTTATTTATTTATTTATTTATATTTACAAATATTCATTTATTTTGTTCTTTACTGATTCACCTTGATACATTTGCGTTTTGATTTTTGGTATAAAAGGATAAGTGCAGGATCAAAAAAATCAGTTCAAAGAAAGCATTTTCAGGTTTCGTTGCAAAACCTACATTCATCAAATATATACATAGTTTTCAACTTGATAAAGCAATCCTTCAATTAGCCTAGATAGAATACCGTGGTCCAAAATGAAGCCTGGTTGTACCGTATTTGGTATTATTGCGATAGCCTTACTTGCTATCACTTTGCACGAAACACGGGTGAGAAATTCAAATTCGACCATTTTATGATCATTATTATTTAAATATCTGTATTAATACCCATAATAAGTTTTGTGAATTTAAACAGTGTAAATTTTGTGCAGGTTGAAGGAATCTGCTGTGACCAGGGTCTTCCAGGGTTTTTGGCAAGGGGTTGCTGTGTTACGAGTTGTCAACTTCAAAGTTGTGGGACGGGTTACTGCCGTGGGAGAACTTGCACTTGCAGCCGATGCAAGGATGGGGGAGTAATAGAAATCGGTCGCTGAAGTTAAAAAAATATTCTTTTACAAATTTACCTGTATACATTGCGGCGCTTTAGATTATTGCGGCCATAATCATTTCTTTGACTTTACATATGCAAAAATGCATTCACAATGCTCTATTACACTTTCTATAGTCTACAAATGTGCCTCATGTCGTTTTCCAAAAAAAAAAAAAATTTTGCTATACTATCGTATATTTGCATCTACATGTTTGTCTGTCATAGAATGATTGCAAGGTGGCGTATAATATAGTTGTATTGTGGAGACGTCTGCTGGCAAATACCACCCAGGGCAGGGGAAAGAGGACGGCAGTACATTTGATTGTGGTGAACCCAGCATCCCAATTTTTATTCGGAATAATATTCTATATTTCATACATAAAGAACCCTAACGTGACGGGTTCTTAACTAGTACACCAATATTTCAAAA
>JABASD010005245.1:0-12946 GCA_019776165.1 Pogonognathellus flavescens | reverse complement strand
GTCCGTCCGTGACCGCTATAACTCACGAACGGATAAACACAAATTGTTCAAACTTCTCATGTGTGATCCCCGGTCACAACAAAGGTCCCATTGAAAAATAGGGTCAATCGATCATCTCCTACATGACCTTTTCAAATAACCACATGTATTGACACATCCTCAACAGTACACTGCAGTATAAACAATGTTAAGTGATTCCATTTATATTTCAGAAGTGAAACCACTAATTTGAAATTTGAAAACGACTGCTAAAATTCAAATATTTCGAGAAATGTGAATTGTTGTTTGTAAATGTAATATATAGTAAGAATAGCTATTCTGATGCTAACTTATTTGACAACCACTTAGGTGACTTATCATTAGTTAATACTATTATATTCTTCCGCTACTTTATTGCACCGTTGCAAATGGTTTATTTTTAAATGAACCCGAATGGAATGTGCAGGTAACGCCAATCGTACCTAAACGGAAATTATACTTCGGATTGCCTGATGAAACCTTTAAAAACGAACAATATAGTGTCTTAATTAGTATTATTCATCTGGGAGCTCCACAACAATTTCTGAAGATTTATTACATGTCTCTTTTCCAATATTTCTTCCAATCAGGCATTTTCAATGAGTGGGATTATTTCGCTTCACGAACAAATTTTAGAATGTGTAAACAGTGCATGGAAGACTTACCACGACCATTGACAATGTTTAATTCAAATATAATAACTATTTTCTATATCCTAATCACAGGCTCGTGTATTGCTTTTCTTGGGTATTTGGCGGAATTTACAATATGCGTTTATGAATTAAGGTGGTATATGTAAAAAAATAAAAATATTACTTCATCATAAAAAAATGTTAAATGTAGCATTTATCAAATATTTTTTGCAAAAACAATGTAAATTCATAGGCTTGGCTAGATATTGTTTGTTTGGCGAGTAACCGTTACAGCCAAAAACACGTTAATTTACAGAAGGAAAAATCAGATTTTTACAAGTGCACAAGAACCGAGAAGTAATGGAAATTGTTTTCATGTAAGGTTTCCAATGGATCGTACGGGCATTTATTTTATTATTGAAACACGACAATCGGTATTGTCAAGTTTTTGTATTACAGAATAAAAAATACGGTACACTTGATACAGCATAATTAGCAATAAGTAATCGTTGACATAAATTTTCCCAATGCAAACACGTTTATTGATTGTAAATGGCTTGCAAGCATCAAATTTTTCAATTGCCCTTTCATTAGTTGGAACCAGGGATTCATTCAAGGCGAAATAGTTTGAGGTCCTCTTACGAACAGAGCAAGGACGATTCATGTGTCTTTTGTTACTTAAAATCCCTAGAAGTTAAACTTTAAATGTATACTATGTCATCCACCACAGGTTAAATGTTTAAAATTGCACTAAAATTTGATAAATAAAGAAGAAAAATAATTCCATAACAGTATCAATTCCTTCAACCTTTATTTACACGCTAGGGCGTACCCATCATAAGGATGAACTAGAAGCATGTCCTTAACCCAAAACAGCAAGTTAATGTACATTTCAGAATTGTTTAATTTTTTTGTGCCTTTTGCATTATCTTGTAATGTCGTCCCTCCCAATCCCGACTCGGGATTGGGAGGGACTTTCTCTTCAATTACCTTGGACGATGTTGAAAAATTATGGCAGATTCTCATTTTGTGAGCCACTTAATCGATTTTAACGTGAATTCCAATTTAGGTGTGAATTTTGTAGCTAAAAAAACGTGAAACTTCAGATAAAATTGTCTGACTAGTAGATGTACTATTTGCTAAATAAATTACCATCGATTTTCAAGGACATAACTAAAATAGGAGTGTGAATTATGCGAATCTGATTTTGTGTCAACAGACCAGGTGGGTTTTTGCGCTTGAATTGGAAGATGCAAAGACTTACCATGATATGGACATTACTTATTACTTTTTCTGTATGAATTATTATTAATTATTTCTTCAAATGGTTAAGACACTGTCCTTGAAGAAAACAATACTGCCTTTTTTAATGACTGAAACATAATGGAATGTTGCATTAATGTTTCGGCAATTATTGTAGTATGGAACCTCTAAATAACTATTAGCAGCCGTGAACCAGGTCCATCTTGGTTGAGCAGCTTACAGTTGAACACTGGGGACAGTTACATATAATATATTTAAAGACCGGAAAGGCAGTCGCAATAAATCTAAAAAAAGGCAGGCATCTAAGCCCTTAAAAATGCACAATATGCACTTGAATAAGCACTAAAAATTTCAAAAATTAGCGATAAAAGTAATCAAATTGAAGTATGGCAAGTTTACTAGTGTGCTAGCAAAAAGGACAGCAAAATTATTTTCGTCTCGCGCAATTTTTGTTGATCCATTTTTACTCTATGTAATAAATATTGTGGCATTGATTAATGAAAAAAGATGCCTATTTCAGTTTTACAATATTTTTAATACTATTTATCCACCTAGTCATTCCAACTTTAGATCAGAGTAATATATTCCTTACTTACTTTAAGAAGCAACACTACTATTTTCTCTCTCACAAAAGGAGGCAATCGGTTGCAGTAAATATTTAGCTGTGAAAGATTCTTATATAAAGGTTTGTCTGTCTGTCTATCCATTAGTAATATTATAGAGATAGCTTTACTACGTAATAATTTAATTCGTTTCAGCTTTGTCAAAACAGTTGAAATCAACAATATACAAATCTGGTTTTGACAACCAGAAGAGGCGTATCTAGAAATTGGTATTGGAATGGAAGGGGGGTGGGCTCGAGACGTCTGTGGGGACTGAAAGCCCAAAAAACGTTGATTGTAAGACCGAATTTGCGTGTAAAGTCGGCAAATTTTGTCTCCCCGCCCTCTTTTTCCAGAATCTGGGAGGAACGGGAGAGAGTGAACTCAAACTCGGAGAACCCATACGTAGATACGCCTTTGTTGACCACAACGGTGACGAAATCACAGGAAATTTTTTTCTAGACCATTGATGGGTGTGTATGTTGCGTTATTTTATTACATCGGTTGAGCAATGGTTCATTTATTAGTAATAATCAACACTTATTTCTTTGAAACTCATTATCGCATATCTCAAGTCGTTCTTTCAACTTTGTAAGTTTTCTATTTCAGCATTATTTTGCGGTCGTAATCATATACAGTTGCTGCTGACTGATTCTGTATAATTTGTTATTGAAACTTTAAAACCTCATTTAATATCAGAGACATTTTCCTTTACGGCGTAATGCGTGTTCTTATTAAACTCTAAATAATATGTTGCGGTTTTCTCTCTAATTAAAATTCGCAAGCATTATTCTCATAGCTGAACACGAATTTGTTGTACTGTCAGGTAAAAATAGCGTTGACTTATTGTTCCTGAGTTTTAAAAGTGTTGTTATTATTCTGCCGGATAGAAAAATTGATTTGTCTTGTACAAATCGTGGGTACCGTGTTTACTGTCTTGTACTGCAATTAGCTTCAAATACAAAATCAAGGACTTTGTCTTCACTAATTCATTATTATATTCATTGTCGACTATGGATATCGAAATAATTTGTACGCATTTCCTGTCATTATCTCGTTAAAGTTGGGTCGTAGTTCCGTGCATAAGGAATAGTAGGTCACAATAGCACTTGCAGCCTTAAATGAAACATTTAATTTTCACAAATAAATGTTTTTCCAATCTAAAAATATAATGTTACTAGGGAGTATAATTTATATTATCTTGCACCCGGGCAGCAGGGGCATCCGCTACGCCGCTGCATAATGCAATATTTTTCTTTGTCAGGTTACTCAATAAGTATTAACAATCGGTTTCACAGTTGTTTGGTTTCCCGAAAAATTCAATACACTTACTCATACTTACTGATACTTTATAGACATTTCCAAAAAATCTTCAATTTTCGCCCATCCTACTTTAAAAATTTTAAATTACAGCAGTGCATTAGTCAGATTAAATGAAGTGTTCACCCTCAGTCGCCTCTTTACATTATCGATTTCATTTTATTGAAGCCGTTTGCATTTATTATAAAAGAGCAATGTAAAAAACTATTGTTTGATAGTTTTGTCTGCAGCAGTAATCTTAACAATTTATAGTAACTAACGAATTTCGCCTTGTGCGATATTGAGAAATTTATTTGCAACACTCTTGTCCAACATCCAGAATCATTTAAAAAAACTAAAATATCATGAACATTTTCACTCCTAATTATTCCTTCTACGTTTTATTTCTACTAGGCAATATATTTTCGGGATGTTTTGTCCTGGCAGGAAAAGGCAACAAATTTCTGAAAACTTTGACTCACTGGGAAAACAAGTGTCACGTTAATTTTGTATTTTACGACGAAATATCACCGCTGGAAATTTTACAAGACCTAATCATTCCATATACTTTCACTAGAATCGATATTCTGAAAAATATTTTTCTGCTTGAATACAAACGAAAATGTCCACATTCATTTTCACGTTATTATTTCATAGTTTGTGAAGAACTCACCATTTGGCTGCAACTTTACCTTTCGTCTCCTCATATATATTCTGGTTTCACTTGCCTGTCTCATATTCTTGTACATTGGAACATAACTAGCGTCACCGAGTGGCGGTTATCAGAATTTGTAGTCCAAAATATTAATATACCATTAAAATGGCAAATCGATCCTTACTCTAATGACCCTGGGCGCACAACAATTCATATTTTATTAGAGAACGTCTATGAACATAACGAAAATATTTCTGCAAGCAGTAAATGGGCTAATGCAAGTTTAAAATTTTTGGCTCAAATCGAACGATATTCTGTTGAAGTTGATATTCGCAGGTATTATTTGTTTCCAGAAGAGCTTTTTCTTTTCATTTATTTCATAAATGGCAACAAAGTTTCTTCGTATTTTCTTAAAAAGAGAGACCAAGAATCCCCTAGATTGATACAAGTCGGCAGCTTTGGTTTTTTAAGTGTAGATATCCCGAATGAACTAGGACTGAAGAAAACTTTGATGGGGAAGGCAGAAAAAATATTTTTACAGTCTTTTGTTAAAGTCCAAAGTGCAGACACTTTGAATCCACTATAAGGCGAATTTTGAATTTATACTATGTCTTACGTCTCAGGTTAACTGTTTAAAATTGACATAAAGTTTAACAAATAAAGAAGAAAAATAATTCCATAACTGTATCGCCTCCTTTGACCTTTATTTAGACGGTAGGGCGTACCCGTCATAAATAACTAGAAGCATATCCCTATCTCGAAATAACAATTGAATTGAATTTTCAGAATTGTTTAAACTTTTTGTGCTTTTGCCTCATCTTGTTATGCCGTGCTTCTAAAATTTCTCGATCTCGAGAAGTGCTCTTTTCATTTACATTGAACGATGTTTAAACATAATGGCAGATTCTCATTTTGTTAACCACTCAGTCGATTTTAACGTGAATTCTAATTTGGGTGTGGATTTTTCAACTAAAGACAAACCTGAAACTTCAGATGGAATTGTTTTACAAGTAGTTACTCTATTTGCCAAATTAATTACAAATGCCTTATCTTAAAGGATATTATTAAAATAGCTATTTGAATCATGCGAATGCGACTTTTGTGTTAACAGACCAGGTGTGTTTGCATTTTAATGGGTAAATGCAAAGACGTACCATGACATGGACATTAAGGCAAATGTCGGAACAAAGTGATTATTTTGTAAAAACGAGATTGTTAATTTTTCATATATTGGACTAGGAAATGTAAATTTAATATTTGCTACACGAAGTTTAAATTTAAATATTAAATAGTGGTTCGTTACTGTTGATTTGTCAATTGTTGTTGTGATATGAGTTTAAAATTGTTGTTGTCAACTGTGTTGACGAACTGTGAACTAATTCAGTTCATTCGTAGGCGAGATTTCGAACTACACAGTACACAGGCTGACACACAAAACGTTCCTAAAGGTGGCTTCCGCTACGAAATATTAAAAGTCACCGATTTATCCCATTTTCAAACGGCACCTTTGCTGCGACCCAGAGATCATGCTTGAGAAGTTTGAACTAATTGAGATTATCCGTTTGTGAGGTGTAGCGGTTACAGACGGACGAAAAGACGCAGAGAGCAATGTTATAAAGTAGATGACGATACTTATTAAGATACGTGTTCCATTTTAACAATGTTTTCTAGCATTTGTATGTTTTAAATGCACGCCTGTTCACAAAAGGAAATATTTGTGTCGGATCTATAGAACAATAGCACAAGTTAACGATGGGGTCTTTAAATTGTGATTAAACTACTCTTCTGACAGATTTATATATTGATATATCAGGAAAGCAATAAAGTATTATGTGAACTGGAATGTGAGCCCCACAATTTTCAAATCGTAATTCACAGCATGGTTAGCATTAAGTTAGAAAATTATTAAAGTCTGACAATTTGATGCGATTTTCATGTTCATTCTTTTATATGGTTAACCTGGGGGAATCCCTATCTTCCCTGAAGGGCTGGAAGGCGAGTTTCAATTACTTTGTCGAAATCCAATACATTTATTAATTACAAAACGATATTTCCCCAGTCTAGTGAGTTAACTGGAAAAAAAGTGTATTCCAATTGCAATTGGTTACAAAAAAGGAATCAACATTATCTGTAAATAGTAAATTTATATTGAAGTTAGGGATACATATCGCAGAAATGAGAATGGGCGTATGTTTTGTCGTAATTAACAATAAGAAGAAGGCTAGTAACACAATAAGGCCCAACTTTATTTTTCTACTGTTCTCTAAGATTATCCAAAGGTAGTAGCCCATTGTTTTCTTTGGGCCGATTTAGACGGTTAAAAAACTAGAATAACATTTAAAATGAAAGCAAGGGCGCATTGTTGCACGATTTAGAGCTTTTCATTTTGTAGTATACATACCGTTTATTGCTTACATTCGTATAAAAACCACTATCCATGTTTGTAAACTTGTAAAGAAATCTAAATGTACTTGCACAACGCATACTATCACAACTAATTTTCCGCACTACCACTACCACTGCAACTATATCATATAATCATTTTTAAAATGTTCCCCAATGATTATTGGTTACTGTCATTTCTATTTCTGACGCTAATAATTTTGCAACTGACCATTAATTATTCTAAATAAAATCCGCTTAAAATCAAAACTGAGCAATGAATAAATTGCAGCTTTATGTCAGCGCTCCTTACACCCCACAATATTAAAGAATCTGTCCATGACATCATGTTGATTTTAACATTATTTAATTTTATGCATCATGCTTTGCCGAACATACACTAATTCTTTACTCTCGATAAAAAAAATTCAATTTTATTAAAGAAATATATTTGATTTATTTTTATTTTATTTTATTTAATGCGCTTTAACCAGAGGTCTTCGCATAAACAATATTGTTCATACATTTTTATCATATTTTACATGAAAACTACATCATCTCACATTTTATCTCTCCATTTACAATACATTACAATTTATGTAAATACCTATCATTGCCAGAAACTGATGGGGTTAATCTACTAGTAGAGTTTAACACAGAAATTCAGGAGGCTTAGTTTTAACAGTTCAATATTAAACGGACAAATTAAAGGAATATGATTTAAGTCACTGCTACTAACGAAAGCAATATTGTCTCTGTTAAGTAAATTTTATTATTGGAATATGATTTAAATGTTTTATGTAATATGGTTAAACTCATACATATTCTTTAAATTGTTAAGGCACTGTCATTGAAGAAAACAATGCTGCCTTTGTTAATGACTGAAACAGAATTGAATGTTGCTTTAATGTTTCGATCATTATTGTAGTATGTATTCTCTAAATAGCTATCATCAGCCGTGAACCAGGTCCATCTTGTTTGGTTAGCTAACAATTGAACACTGGGGACAGTCCACATGTTATCCATTGACAGAGGTTTTGCCCCCACAAGATTTACCAATCTCTCATATTCTCTAATTGGCAGTTCTTTCTTGGCAAACATATAAACAGAAGTGACATCAACGTAATCAGACCCAGGCCAAAACTGCTCGAATTGAGTCATGTATATAGAAAATAAAGACCAATTCCAAATGAGAGAAGTGAGGTTGTGGTGCTTTGTCAAGTAGTCATGTGTTATTTGATACAATTTTGCAGTTCCATTCACTCCAGGCCGCCCCCTCCAAATCTTATATTTCCAATTCATCAAGGGAAATAAATTAAAAATTGTGATAACTCCTGCAGATTGTAGTTTGTGCAAATACGGAGCTATTTTATCCAAATGTTCCTTCCAAACGTTGTTAAATTGGCCTCGGTCGATTATCAAGTCTTGCCAAAGTTTCTCATGTGTGTTGTGCGTGTCTGTAAAATTGTACAGACTGTCAATTGGATGATCCCACATATCAATGCATATTAAATGGTGATTTTTCCAGTTGGAGATCACTTCAGCAACAAAAGAAGCCCATGTAGTCTCGTTAGAAGTGTAGTCCGGCATATATGTGCGGATTAACCCTGGCGAGACTCCTGTAACATTCCGAATTAACTGAGCCCTATTGAAACTGGCAGTAGCAATACCATGCACGTATATTCCTGAAATTGTGTCCGACTCGTTCATTTGATTAAGGTAGTTTAAAAGTTTCGACCTTTCGAGTTTGATTTTGGCAGCGGTGTACTGTGGCAAAATTTCAAAAATCATTATTCATATTTTCAGCAACAATCATCCTTCCTTTTTTTGTGGATTTACAAATCCAATATAATTAATAGGCCGATGACCGCAATATGCTATAAGCCGTAGCCTTGTCGTTAAGTGTGTATGTTTGCTGTCACCATAAAATGTTAATATGATGTTGATAGTTATTAATTTTTATTCGCTTACCCAGTGGCGAACAAACCTTCGACAATATACGCGCCGAATATTAGTAATATACCCATACATTGCAGCTAATATTAAACAGTTAAATTTTTGCATAATTAAAAAGATTAGTATTAAGAACTAAAAGAACGTATTTAAAATACTGTTTAGCAGAAGATTTGACAGCAGGGAAGATAATAAGATTAATGGCTGTATGCTTAAACGGTTTTTATTATCTTAAAAAGCTTGCGACTTTAAATAAAAGTCAGCTTTGCTTTTATTATTTTTTGAAAACTCGCAAAACATGAATGTGTGTCTATCAACAGTAATTGGTGCGCTATATTAATATTTGCGCTATATGCGCGGCAGCTAATTCTCCTCCGGCCCTGAAATCTCCTCCGCACATTGTGCGCGTGTGCGGGCGGAATGTCGAACCCTGGCAGTTACTAATTACTGTAAAAATAGGGTAGACATTATCTGTTTAATTGTTTACAGCAAAATGTAGTGATTATTATGTTTTTGCTGGTTCTTATTATTTTTCTTAAACATTAAAATATAAAAATCACGTAGTAAACTTATAACGGAGCTTGTGTTATTATAGTATTTATAGGAGTGTTATAAGAGGTAGTATTTACTATAATTTACTATATTTCTATCTCTGCTAGACTGTGGTATGTTATGTACTATAGTTTAGTTCGCTAAACCGTAGTACATACTATAGACGAGCAAACCTGGAATCGTTGTAACTACACTCCCTTGATCACATGTAAAAGTTTCACTAATGATATAGGTGACAGATAACTCATGAGATTTCAATGCTTATTAAAAGTAAAAGACTAACAATTCTGTTCGTCCTATTTTCTGATTAACCATTCAATTTGAATTTTGGTGAACTAAATTAACCTGATTTCCGACATAAAAGCCATAAAAGTCATTTAAAACCTAAAAAATGATAAAACCTAGCTCGATCGGTCTTTTTCTAAAAAACGCCGATTTGTTTTGTTCTATGTTTGACAAAGGTAGCTCGCAATGAAATTAAATTCCACAATAATAACTACACACGATCAAATTCTCTTGTGGTATTTTCTAATTCGGAGAATATTTATTAATTATGCTTAAAAAACAGTTGCAAATAAATTTTCAATAAATAACCTGTTTTTGGTTTTTGTCGTTTCCTCCCGTTTGGTCGAAATGGGTGGTACAGTAGATGCAACCGCCAATGAGTAGTAATGCTGAAATTGCAAGGACTGCAAGGAAAATGAACTTTCGTGTAAATATTTTTCCAGCTGGAGCACGGAACACTTTAGCATGAGCAGATTCATGTTTGATCAGTAAAATTTCTTCTGGCATTGTAGTTTCTTTGAAAGATTTCGTTTTCCACAGCACATCCAAAAGCCTAAAGTTAAAAAAATTTAAGAAGAATGCTCAATTGATAATCGAATTATTTAAATTGGATTTACATAACCTAACCCTTGTATTATTTTCCAGAAACAACCGTATTAAATTGTTTATTTTATTTATTTGCCGAGCAGTAAAAAATGTTGTTTGATGGAAATGTGCCAGAGAAAACACTCAGTATACTTGTATGAAATAATGAAATCTCTATTACATAGATTATACACAATATAATAATAATAATAAACCAAGTAAGTGTTTTGGGGTGGTAGTAGGTAGTATACTGCGAAATGTATAAGTAATTGATTAACGTAAAAAGTAGTTGACGCCGTTCAAGTTTCCGTTTCCAGGAAATATCATCCAGATAGCAATAGCTACAGCCTCGCCTTAAATAAACCGTTGTAGTCAGTGCAAACCAGCAGCAAAGTAGAATTTTTTCTCTAATAAGTAACTTTTGCTCGAAAAAATTACATTTATGACAAACAACCATAAATTGAGCAAAATAATCAAATGTGTTACATTCTACAATAATGCATCGTGCCATTTTGCCACTTTTGAAATTGTAGGCCATATTTGCAGTTCACCCTATATCGTAAGCAGTATTTTTTTATATATTTAGATGAAAGAGACGGACAGATCGACAGACAAAACCAAATCACACAGTAGCTTTGCTACTGAATAAAGTGAAGACATAAACGCTTTATGATATATACATTTTTAATTATCACGTGATGTACAAATGTCGGTCGAGTATAACTGTGTTTATTTCTCCATATGTGATATGCGACGGACCGTACACAATAATTCAAATTACAATACACAAAATATATAACCTATTATACACACAAATTACCGAAAGAACTATTATTAGAAGAAAAAGGTCACATCCTCAATGAGAGATAAAACAAACACAAGGACACAAAAAACCGTCGCGAATTGTTAACATTACACATTCAATTGTACAATGAATATTATATGAAAAAATAGGATTGAAATGTTTTAAAAAGTAAAATTACAAAACGGAATACTTTGTCTCAGTATTTACTTTATAAATGTTACTTTATATTTTAAGCTTTCATTCATTTATTCAGTTGTTTTTCATGCGTTTTTAGTTACAACACAAATGTGAATAATTCATTTGGTCTGATTTTTACTCAGTAAATTAAAGATTACTCTTTGAAATTTCAATATACATCAACAGAATGTTAATTATACTTAAAAAGTTTTATTTCAAAACCATGCTTTATATTCAGAGATAGACTACTGAATTCTTTAGATGGCTTACCTAGCTTCGATTGAAACTCGTGACCCTAATTCAACCACTGTAAAATTATATTATCATTATAATATAATATGCAATGCATGCCACTTATGCTGAGCAAAAACATGCCAATTGTTTAAACCATTTTCACCATGCGATTGTTAGTGTGTTAATTGAGTTTTGTTTAATTGTTGAATGTTGCCATTTTTGCAGCGTTAATTAAGCAAAGTTAATTTATCCCGTAGACATCTAAAATAGGCTTTTATTACGTTTTTAAAATTGCATGGCCAACTGACTAGCACTTACTTATTTTATTCTTTTATTATCAAAATTCAATTCGTTGTATTATACTTTTAAACCAAATTTAAAAGTTGTCACAAACTTTTAAACTTTGTATACATGTTCTAGTATCGTTGTTTTTATCAAATATTTTTTTCTATTTTAAATAAAACAACATGGTGAGATCTCGCATTAGCGTTTTTTATTCACCGAATGCTTGGGATGTTCAAAAGCTAAAGAAAGTTCAGACCATTGGCGTCATGTTCCTATTTAACTAAATAATTCATTTACTACAGCCCGGGGATTTTTGACGGTTATATTTCTAGCTATGTAGTATGACACGAATTCATTTAGCCAATATAATCGTCGCCATAAAGTATTGTTTGTTCAAATAACTCAATATTAGTCGTCTGTTGGTTGTAAGAAACTTGAAATTATAAGTTGCGTGATGTATCATGTAGAGCCATGTATGTATAGAAAAATTCGTCTATTTACTTTAGCTGGTGTATTTATGGCAAATCAAAGATGGTTATAGTTATAACAGCCCGGGGATTTTGGACTTCTATATTCTTACCTATTTCACTTGACACGAAATATTATGGCCAATAAATATCATCTTCGCCACACTCTATTGTTTGTTAACGTAACAATTCCGGCTATCGTGTTGGACAGCATGGTGACGGAGAAGGACAAAGTTATATAGGAACATATTTTGTTGGCTTAGCAAAATAGCAATGGAACAGTATATCAACATATACCACAATTATTTCTTAACATAACATACTTTAGATTGGAATGTTCCATACCCGTATAATATGCCATCCTGAGATTTGATCTGAACTCAGTGCTTTTTTACTTCCTGATTCACAACGCTCGTTGGTTTACACACACATGAAATAGCATGTAAGAATATTATTTTATTATCTCTCTAAATGGCCATGTATATGCCTTTTTATTGTTCTGTTTATTCAAGGTTCTTGAAAAATAGCGAATGAAAACGGTTGCTCATTTTATTATTGTTTGAATTGATGCAAATATGTAATTTCTCTGTTGAATCGTACTAACATTGTAATTGTAACATTCTAATATATATTGAAGCAATATGTGTGGAAAAATTACAAATTACGCCATATGTGATGCCTTAATTCCCATGTAACATAAACTTTAAGTTTAAACCTTACCGCAGGCCTCGCACGGCTAAAAATTTATCAAC
>JABASD010005244.1:0-12946 GCA_019776165.1 Pogonognathellus flavescens | reverse complement strand
TTTTAACAGGGTTTTACCCTGTCAAAACCCCCTGTTATAACAGGGTTTTACCATAGTGGGATGTTAAAACCTCAAAAGTTTGGGTAAAACCCAACCCTGCCTAATAGTACCTTTCACAGTATATTATTATTAGTATGCCAGGACCATTCGTAGCTGTACAATAATATAATAATAATTATTTCTGATTATTTTGAATCCCCATATATTTCCCCTATACTATCCACATAGACTAGTATGTGTGAAAGCATATCGCTAACATAATGTTTATGTAAGTACACTACACGAATCTCACGTATGTATAAAATAGGCTCACCACTGACTTTGGCACACACATACACACACATGATTCCTACAGATACACAGAGAATGCTGGAGAGATTAAATGTAAAAGTAGTGAATGCTTCGGAATGGAACACAAATTGAATTTGTAATATGTTGCCATAATCTTCAAATAATTTATGGGCCCAGTGGACCTCAAGTTATTGATTATTTTTCGGCTGCTTCTTCGACTTTCGTTAAAATCTGTTTCGTTTTCTATGGTTGCGTAAAGGTTCATCAGCACACGACTCTGTTCGACCACTGGCCTACTCTGAAGCCAAAGTTTTCCTCGTCTGCTTCGACATTGGAGATCCCACATCATTAGATCATGTTGTTACCAAAGTAAGCTACTTTCATACAAATTATATCTATGTAATCATACTCCTCCGACTGATAATACAGAACTGATATCCACGCAACGCTATCAGTGTTTGTGTAGATTCAAAGATAACTCTCCGTGGTATAGTAGCAGTGCGGTATCAATGTCATAATAATTTCTGTACTTATTGCTTGGAGTACACTATTCATTCCATTTTAATACCACTCAACTATCCAAAACGCTCGTATAACACCAGGTGTTTATACGTAGCTCTGTGGTTCTACTATTATGAATTATTAACTAAAAGTGACTATTACGAAACTCTACCCGGGAGTATTCTGATACCCCTTAAGATGCTTGTGTAGCCAGATATATGCGTTCTCATTGTAAATAATTAACAATAACCAATGTACGATGATCCGCGTCGTGTCCGCCATGGATACACAAAAAAACTCCAAGACCATCTTACCCAACTATCTTTTGTTCTCAAGACATAAGGAGAACAAGGAGAGTGAAAAGAATAGTCTAAAATAAATAAAAAACTTTCTCTGCTCTCTTTCACATCAGAAACTTTCCGTAAACTTTTACTGGAGATATATACACAGAGTGGCATAAGATATACCTCTGTATGTCTATGTCTCATGGATTTTTAACCACAAAAGTGAACGACAGCTGCTCCACTCTCCCAAGAACACTAAAAACAACAAACCTTTATTCACGCATACATTGCATTATTATGTGCAGCATTAATCCCGTGATCGTACATACATAAGCAGTAATCAACTACATATCCGTATCTACTTAAGTATGAGTACGTACTACATTAATAATCTCCCTATACATCCCATCCTTATTATACTACTCATTTACGTTTACGAAAATACAATCCTAAACTGTACTACATCCTTTATCTTAAAGTACACAATAACATATCCTCTTTTTATCTTGTTTGGTTTATATTGTATATATACACATAACATTAAGTCTCCGTTAGGATTTAGGATTCTCTGTACTACGGAAGAAAAGCAAAAAAGCAACTTAAACTAATATTTAACATAGAAGACCTACGACCACATGGGTAAGTTCCCGTAAGAATTGTATAGGTCGGTCTCGCACGCTATGAATGATCATATTATTGATCAATTACAAACCCAGTAGTAGTGAACTGAGCTGGATAAAAGGAAACTTTGCTTTATTGCATTACTTTGAGTTTCGATCAGTCACCACGATACGAGCAGGCTTTTAGATATGAACTACCCGTAGGAATATCTTAGCATGCCATATTGTTATAGGATAATATTCCTGGATGCATTGGTGTATTTGTCAAAGTTCAAACAGAATATGGATATAGAATAATATTTTTTGTTTAAGTGGTTTCGTGAAATCCGGACACACTGTGACAAGACACCCGTGATACTTTGTGGCTGTCGCAGCGACCTTAGAAACAACGTAGAAGTCTTATCTGCTCTGGCTCAACTGAAACAGATACCTGTGACTTCTGAGCAGGTTTGTTTTACGATTCGATTATCTTCTTGGTGTAACAAAGCCCACGCACACCCTCCTGTCTCTACTCAATCATCTCTGTTGCTTTTCTGTCGTGGCTTGTTTGGCTTCTTAATCATCTTCTTCTCTTTTACATCTCTCCAGTCTAGCCAACTCATATTATGCCTGATTTCTTTTACAGGAACACTAAGTGTAGCGAAATGTCTAGTTTATTTATTATGTATCATGTATCACATGAAAAATACAATTTCGTACTCCACAAGAGTCACAAGACATAAGTATCTTGCTTTATAGCATCAGACAAGTCACCGTACGTGGGCTGATGAAAACTAATTAGCTGCCCACTTACAAACTTTTTAGCAGTTTTTTCTATGTTAATCATTTTCAACATTATAATCTACATACATTCAGTTCAGTTAAGTTATCAAGACTCAAGACGTAGGAGAGATATTTAATTTCTACTCAAAACGCAATAAGCATACACAAGATTAGTTAAATGAATCATGAATACACATATACAGTGTGTACTTCAATATTTTTCAAATATTATAATGAGGTAGAATAAACAATGAGACAGAGAAGAATAACGAATCTAATATAATTTAAGGAAACTGTATATGTATTTGTTAAGCCTAACTGGCATATAGCAAGGAGGCAATTACACTTTTTACAAAATCAACGTTCATATGAAGCCTTTAGTAGGTAATTTGTTTCTCAAAGATAGTTTCGTGTATCTTCAGAGTTTTAAAAAATGCTGAAGACATGAATACTACTACTACTTCGAGGAAGTTACTTTATAATCTGCCTCTCTCTCTCTAATTATATATGGGTTGTATGAGTAGGTTCTGTATCTAATTTAACTAATGTGCATATGTAATGAAAACACTCAATTTAAAGTCTATTCATTACATGAAAAGACTTAACTTCATAACACACACTCTCACGTGGAGGGTACTAATATGAAATTGTTATAGGAGGACATTTATGTCATATATATATAATGTGCACTAATTGCGCTTGTTGAATAGAAAATATTTACTTCTATTAGTAGTTATTTGTACACCTATACTTTTACATGCTAACAATCTCTTGTACCTATGTGCAATTAGCAGAGTAAGTTCTTACGTAAGTCAGAAGTTTGTATTCAGACAGGGCATGAACAATGAATAATCTCATCGTTGACTTTGAAATTGTATTTTTATGTGCCTTGTTGATGATTTCTAGTCTTTAGAAGATTAGTTCAAGCAAGATCCATTGCTTCCTACTTGCTTTTGCTCATAGAATAAATATGGTAACTATATCTCATCAACAAATGCTACATTGTTTTTATTTACTTACTCATACACATTAGTGAACTGCTTGGAAAGTTTCTAATGGACACATGAACAGTGGAAGCATTATGCAACTTATGCAAGTGAATGGCAATTACAAAGTAATTCAAACTGTCTAAGAAGACTTTACTAAAAAGCATTTGCAACTTGTGTGTGTAACATTTTCCTAAGTTCATGACTTTGTAAATCAAATGCATGTGTGTATTCAGTGTTCACGACTTGTGTTGGTACAGTATCTCCATAGTTCTGCAGTTCTACATAGTACATTACACAGAAACTCCAACCCAACTGATGCGTTAATGTTGAAGTAGGACAGAACTGGAAAATTCCAGTGAAGATGCAGTAAGAGGTTGAATTTGGGAGCAGAGTGTGGGTTTTGTTGGACTGTGAAGATAGTTGTCATCATAACTTACTTTATTACATGCAAATCTAATTAATATTTATGTAATTAACGTCTTATAGCGGGGCTGCTCTACTTCATCTTGTCTTTGGTTTAGTTTGAGTACCAAATCCTATAAGTTTAATAGCATTATTGTCTTTAGGCTTTACCATTTCAGTATTTCTGTATTCATCTATCCACAGTAATCTTTAATCACCATTGCCTGCAGAAGACGCTTGGTCTACTTACAGTCTCATTATTACACATTACAGACATAGCACCAGCTTTTTGTTTGCTTTCTACAATAATAGCTTCTCGATTGTACTTTGTGTCTTGTGTGTGTGTTTTAACGCGTTTGTTTGCAGATAATCCTAAACTCATTTGCTTGATTTTATGTGGTGGGTGTAGCTGAATTATCATATATACGACCCAATTTTATGAAAGCTGTTTTCTCTGTTTTGCATATAGGCTTTACAAGTCTCAAGAATAGTCGGTGCTTGTACGTACGTTGAAACTTCAGCCATATCACCCGGGTCTCAATGCATTCGGGATGCCTTTGAAGTCGCAGCCTTAGCCGCAATCGGTAAACTTAATTCCAACGGATTTGACAAACGAAGCCCATTTAGATCGTCCAAGTCAATAAAGAAATTAGTTACTAAATCTCCAGGACACAATTTAAAATTTGCTGATACGAAATCCGGGAAAATTAATAGTGGTCAAAAATGCTGCATCGTGTGATTAAGTCATGTTTTAACGAAATTGCTTTATAATAACATTTTAATACGAAAGTATGTAGTAAACCACGAAAAAATAATTACTCACTGATTTCAGTGTTTTCCTGCATTGTTTCTTCTATTTGTCTAATGATTATTATCTTGTTAAGTTTTTGTCTCTTATTTTTTAGCAGTTATGGTTGTTATACGTGTCATTATTATTCATAAAATAATTATAACTCTGCTAAGCTGCCCTTCTTCCTAAGTGATTCAGTGATTAAGATGATCTACTTGTACATGGTAAATCACAATCAGAGCTGTAAAACGGATTTAGTCGTACATAACTACTATATTTACTAAGAATAGTAACAAAGTACTCTTGTCATTGCTATTTAATGAATACTAATAAATGTTGTTAATAAAATACTATTGTAATCGAAATAATATTATACGTAGGTATGTGCATGTGTGTATCACAGAGTGAGAGTACGGTATACCATACTATATACGTTGAAAATAAAGATTAATTTAGCAAATTGCGGAGAGCTAATGGTATATGAAACAAAATTAAAACGTTATTGATTGATAGTATAGTGTGCATAATGTAATCTTTGGTATACTATTATACGTTGTAAGTAAATGAATCTTTTTTATTTACCCAACCAAAGTTATAGGGTTATTAGAACCAGAATGTTATAGATATGAGAAATAAACTGTGGAAACATAAAATAGAAGTGCTGCAGTTGTATATGTACCTTGCTTTTGTAAGTTGTACCATGGATCTAGTAAAGTAATAATTGATTGCCAAAGGAATTCCTGTATGTAAATATCGCTAACGATTGTTTGGTGTTCACACAGGAGATGCGATGTCTGTAGAGGAAACAAGTGTTCAAATCTTTTATATACAATTAATTTTTGCAATTGCACAATATTCTATTCTATATAGTAATGCACATACAGATAGTAAATTACTTTTGTCAACTTGAGATTAAGTGTTAACTCATTGGCGTATGTATATGATACATTATATTATATGGAAGCACTGTGTGCAACATGCAAGCTCAGAAAAGAAAGCAGCGATTATTGTGAACAATGTGAGTGTATTATCCATTCATTTACCTGCGTTTGTCTATCACAGTTGGATATTACAAATATTTCTCGGAAAATAATAATCTATATGTATTTATGGACATCATTTCCAGCAATCTTGGTCATTTTCAAACTGTCTGACATTCTTAACATTCCCTTTCAGCGCATAGTCATCTATAACAGCACAATAACAGTATATTCCAAAACATGAAGGTATAACAAATGCATATAAGAATTTACATGAAAAAGAATTTCGCTATTGTCTTCATCTTTTAAGTGGTGGGATTGACATTTATTATTGGGATATTGTTTCGACAGCTTTACTCATTCTCTCTGAAACCCCACTGAGTATTCAATCCTTTTAAAAGGGACCAGAACATGAAATTGCCATTATTATTACCACAATAAAGTAAGAATTGCCTAGGCTGATTTGTTTCGATTTATTTTTTGCACATTTGGTCTGGGAATGTAGAGATGCAAATTATGTCAAGTGGAATGTCTGTCAAGTACTTTTAATAACTATTAGGAGACCAGTAATAGCGACTAAGGACCTAAGCATATCACTATACTATGTTTTATGAAATCAGTTAATACCGAATTTATCGGATGATTCTGAATTCTCTTAATGGTCAGTCAAGGGTATTTCTATTAAAAGCCTTAACTGTTAAAAGTGTTGAATAATATTCAGTTGAACATTGCAAAACAGATCTGCTGTGAGAAAGTGAGATCCTATACAACAAGAAAATGCTAGTCTGGTCTCTGGTCCATTGCCATTATGTGAATAACTTTTTTACAGTATCTTTTAATTTGGTGTAGCATCTGCAGTGCATAGTGTAACAGATTTTAACATTTTACTACAGCCTTAGTAAAAATTCACATTTTCAATCACATCAAAATTTTGAAATACTATAAGCTTTCTAATACATTGTAGCAGATCTAGCATACAATTTCTCGCAATCACGTCTTATTGCAGTTAAACGAGAAGCTCTTATCTTATGTGAGTTTTATTGCATAAACTGTATCGATGTTGTTGAGGAAAAACTACATTTGACACATTGCAGTTATCAAGTTATCATATTTTGTGCACAACGCATATAAGAAAGAGTAATATTATATGTTTGATATACATTTGGAGGAAAAAAGGGAATATACAGAAATTCATGTCATTGATGCAATTCCTGTAGTAATCCCACCCAATACCTACACGTAAGATTTGGATGTGAGCCTGCCTGAGAAGGTAAAATCTAAAAATACATTTTAATCTTCAGCCAAGTGCATGTAGTGATGAATGTAAGGATAACCCCCGATTCGTTTCATTTAACTGGTGTATTTCTTATGTTGTAATTATTTAGCGAGCAATCCTAAAATCGTGTATCTGCAGGTTGCGTCGATTTTAATTACAGTCATACCCACACAAAATTTTGACTATTCCATCAAAATTAAATCTCATGAAGTAGAACACTCTTGTTATTGTAGCTAGTGTATTTTCGTAAGAGCGATGGTGAAATTAACTAAGGTATTAATTGAAAAGTTGCCCCTACCTTTGGGCTCAGATCTGTGGGTGTCTGCAGTTTTCATCTGTTTGACACTGGCTATCGCCCAGATTCTTCGGGCTGCTGTCAATGTGATATTGCCCAGGAGAGAAAGTTTCTCTCGAAAGTTGGCACTTGAGTTCATTGCTAGTGCCGAACTTTGTGCTGGATGTTTTGAGAATTGTATCAGTAAGTCTCTTTTATACACAATGCTTCTTCATAACCTAAACTGGATCTGAAAACCTGACGTCTGTTCTTCCCACGTGTTCCCTCTTTGTACATCATCGTATTTATTAATAATAAAAGCTTTTAACTCACATGAATTGCAACGCGAAGTCTCTTTTGCTTTTAGTTGCGGACAATTATGGGGTGACCGCGTACGCAATCTTTCTCTTTCTGCTATGTTTGTGGTGGGGAAGGAAGTGGGAGGAGGAGACAGCTTGTCCTTATGATTACGTCGAAGAG
The DNA here is from genome assembly GCA_019776165.1 of Pogonognathellus flavescens. NCBI lineage: Eukaryota > Metazoa > Arthropoda > Collembola > Entomobryomorpha > Tomoceridae > Pogonognathellus > Pogonognathellus flavescens. Next base: position 5,297 of record JABASD010005244.1, on the reverse strand, counting down.
CGTATTTTGGGGAACACTGACACCTTATCAGTCTTGATCGTAACAGTCGTACAGATCATTGGAGGATTCCTTGTATACCCTTACTACGTACTTTACCTCTGGGGACTTCGGTACGAAAATCGACACATTGAAAAAGTTTTGGCGAAAGATTGCGAAGCTGATATGCAGGAGGTAGTATTATTTCCTACTATGTATAAGGACAGACATACATGAGAAAAGAATGAGTGAGAAGAATACCATTTTCCGATTTCCCATTCACCCAGAACATACAATAGTTCAACTGGTCAATGGCTGCCTACAATAAAACATATATTATATGAACTATGAAGAAAAACCCCGTTGAAAAGCTGGAAATAAGCTTTTACTGACTGTTACAGTTGCGAGATTACATTACTATGTCTATATACAAACTTATAATAGTTGTACCAAGAGCGTATCTACCATAAGGGCACTAGGCTCACGTGCCCCCCAGATCCCGACAAATAAGCCCTTTATTTTATTTGCCCTAGTGGTTCCCCATATTGCTGGTGCCCTCCTCAGATTTCAATCTTAGATACGCTCTTGAGCTGAACTCAGCTTTATACTTTATATAAAAGTTGTTTGTTCTAATCGATGTGAACAAAGATAGGCTGCTACTGATGAGAGACACAGTATAATTTTTACTTCATACTCTCCCATATAAAAAATACACATCATTGTCTCTGGCATCATTCCTCTGGCAAAGAAAGTACGCGGATAACGAAACAGATTCAATATTATTATTTGCGTTTTATTAGATTTCTCCATTGTTTGCTGCCTCCGTTGAAGCAGCCGGAACTTGTATCTGCCAACTGACGGCGAAATTTGTTCATCAGAAGGACATCACGTTTGGAAACGCGATCAATGCTTTCGTTGGTACATCCTTGGTTGTCGCAGGTACAAATATTCTACAAACTTTTACTTTTCTTTCACTAAAACTTTGTACGTACCTACATAATGTATTAAGGATAGCTATCACATATTATGGGAGGCTCACTAATTATGGAAAATGACATTTATCCTGCTCCTACTCCCCAATTGGGGAACTGGTTTACAATGTATGTATTTCATTTGATGCGCTAGCGGATTCTCTTTAAAAAATGTCACGATTTTATTACAATTTTTATAAAGCAACATGTAAACAGTTCATACAGCCTACAAAAATCACGCCGAGTCGAAATAATTCCCAACTAGGCATTTCAACTAGCCGTGATCTTTGCAGGGTGCAAAAACATTTTACATGTTGCTTTATAAAAATTTTAATAATATCTCCACAATCATTTGAGATACAAAATGCCCGTGACCTTTTTTAAAAGGGAATTGGTTAACACATCAAATGAAATACATTCATTGTATGTATACTAGTTCGCCAATTGGGGAGTAAAAGCAGGATAAACTTCATTTTTCAATTAGTGGGCCTCGGCCTCCCTATACATTATAATGCTTTTGCTTACAAGTAATAGTAACACATAATAATATTTAGCAAAAGCTAGTGAATGATGCTGTTTTAGTAGTCAATTGGCTCCTAAGTGGAGAAATCAAACATACTAAACTTGAAATGGTTTGATGAAAGGAAAGAAATTACATTAAAACTCTGTGATTTATATTTAGCCTTCAATTTAAGTGGTGGCTATTATAATCCCATGCTTGCGTCAGCACTCCAGTACGGATGCAAAGGAGCAAGCACAAGAGATCACATCTTTGTGTACTGGGTAGGAAGCTTCGCCGGCTCAATAGCCTCCGTTTTGATTTTCAATCACCCTTCAATTCAAAATGCTCTTTTTGGATCCTCGAAAAAGAAGGAAGACTAAGAATATATGACATTTTACTGTGTCCTTCCTGATTACATACACACAATAACCTGTAACTACATAGAACCAGTGAACACCATAATTGGGCTGTTTTGATCGGGTGTTAAATCCCCGTAAAATGTTTTCCTACCAGGCTTGCTTTTGCTTTCTGGGTACTATCTATCATAAGCAAAATGTAAATGTACACTTACTAGCTACTAGCTACTACCATAGTGGATTTAACATTATAACGAAACTAGTAAGCAGCTAACGAAGACCAAAAAGAATTGTATAAGCAACCATTGAAAAAGGTACACAAAATTAGGCTTTAATTGCCATTTTATTGCAAGTTACAACATTGCGAGAAAACTGTAAAGGTATATAATATTTGCGTTTGTATTTGTAAACAAAATTATTTATTTTGGAATTTGTACGGTCGATTATATAATATTCTTATTACTTTTCCTATTTTCATGACTTAATTGATATCGTATTTTTTAAATTCGAAAATTCAAATGAAATTGCTCATAATATTGCTCAATTAGTACGAACAAAAATAAAATTACGTGATAAATCATTTGTTTTAACAGTTATTAATTAAATTATTAGAAAATCAAAAAGCCTAAATCGAATTTTCATCATAGCAGTCAATCAATCCTAGGTCATTATAAGTCATAAATTACTTTCACAAAGTATTGCGTCAAAAGGGAAACTATAGTCAACATGGATTTTTAATTTTAAACAAATTAATTAGTCGAATAGGCTAAACTCCAGCGTACTTAACTTCATCGAAAGCCTTTCTAGCCTTTTTCAGTTCTTCATTCATACTCAAAAGATCTTTCACACGGGCGTATTTTCGAGTGTCTCTCCTCACCATGTGCATTATGTCTTCTACTTGAACACGACCGGCTCGTCCTACCTCCATAGCTCGCTGGGTCTGAAACAAAATTATTATGACAATAATGATAGTAATCACTGTCTTACTAAAGAAAATTTCGTAAACAGTGGTGGTAAACATACTATTTCAGTAATGAATTCGATAACTAAATCTTCGATAAAATCCACACTTTCAGTGTATGGGTTCTGATCATCCCCGAAACCATACATCATGCACCGCAACTCTTTGGAAAAAAGACGTTTTCTCGAATCACCTCCATCAGGACGGCTACTTTCTTGATCCCCTTCATCTTCAATCTGCAAATCACAATTTAAACAGTCTATCAGTATACATTTCTCAACTTTACCTATATATCATACAATGCACGCTTTAATTAATTTCATTCAATCTACATTCTACATAAATCAAGTGAACTAAATAACTTTACTTTTCATTCACGAATGGTCTATAAAGACAATTTAAACAATACAATGGTTTCATTTTATGTAATCATTATACTTGTACCATGATCTGCTTAAACAATAGGTACATAAAAATCTGAGAATGAACTATTATACTCGTTGTTTACTAACTACTCAATTTTTATTTGAGCCTTCTTATTCTGTCGGTAGCTTAACGGTAACCTCCAGCGTGGCATCCATCACCTACCGACTAGTTATAGTTAAATCAGCAAATTCAATCCATTATCAGGCTCCATCATCATAATAATTCTTATAAAAAAGTCTACAATTATAATAATTACTAATTACTGGCATTAGTGTTCAAATATTTTAGAAAAGCTAATAATAAAGCTGCTATTAGCCACAACCACAATGACCCAAGCCAGTAAATCAAATGTGTGAGAGTAGAATCATTAATTTAACATTATTTTGTCAATGAACATAATATTATTAGTTAAATAGATATTACTTAAGATTAAAATTATTTACCTTTTCAACACTGTCATCTCCTCCACTCGCCATCTGTGTATGTATGGTTTGGCTGGAGAGGATTTGGGCAAGTTACAATAATGTTACGACATACACGACGGGATTTAACCAACTAAACCAGGTGCTCTAATTTTCAGCGTCAACAAGTACGATAGCGATAATAGCAAAAATGCATTGACACTAAGCACATAATATAAAAATAAAACTATTATTATTATTATTGCAAATATACATAAACATATACAACTTTACATATTACAAATACCACTACACGAATGTGTATACATAGTCATAAGAAATGGATATTGGGCGTAACATAATTTCGTTTTACGTGAGCTTTCAACCTTGAGTATCAAATTCAAGTAAGTATAGGATTAAGTTTACAGAAAAGAGATATATTTTATGTTATACTGTTTCGTATACCATACCTATGTATAAATTGTTTTAAATCACATAACTTTTGTTTCTGTTTTCTTGCACAACTTTCGTTGAATAAAGTACAAATGACAAACTACTATTTCATCAGTTAGGCATTTAATTACTAATAAAGCTATAGTCAACAGAGTCAACACTCCACAGCACTAATACCAATTGTAAGTACTGAATACCTATCTAATTTCTAATATTGTATAAATACAACTAGTGACTAGGGGTGAAAATTATTTATGATTAACAAATAATCACTGCCTTAATACAGATAAGGTAGCCTTTAACAGACTCAGTAATACTATTTTAATAATGTCAAAATTGTGATTGTTTGTACTTTTCTAAAACTCATTGCGATTAAATAACGACATAATTAACGAGTAGTGTACATTGAGGAATGCTACTTGCTGTAAACTTTCCAACTGTCCCATCATAATTTCACCAAATTACTGTATAAAGGATAAAAATGTGTGTTTTTTTGTTTGTATATTTACCATGATACGACAACAATATTGATCCTCTTTCTCTTAGTAGTTAACTATTATCAGCAGTTCCGACGAAGTTAATTCATATAATTCGATTCGAATAGAAACGGGCGGTCACTGCTGAAACTGGTGCTGATACTGACAGCTGGATCTACAGCTGCAAAAAACAAAGGTCAATACAGTTAGTATTTATTATTTAAAATCGAAATTATTTCATTTATTATTTAATTATTATAATAATAATATTTTGAGAAAAAAGAAACGATTTATATTTACCATCTTGCACTATTGAAGTGTTTATTATTATTATGGTCAACTTAAATTTTCGCGAATAACTTCTGATTATAGGCGCTGATTTTCAAATTGCGGGTTTATCATAAGGTAAATCGGGAGAAAGTGGAGGTGTTTCAACAACAACGTGTTTCTTGTTTGTGTATTTAGTTTAGCAAAAGAACGCGAAAGCAGTAATAGTGAAAAGTGAAAATCATTTCTCCGGTAACTTCCGGTTCCGGTTGTCTGGTTTTTTGTTTAGATACAAGGTGATCAATCGTCGGTCTTCACATTATTACCCTAAGTCGTCATTTGTTGTGTATGATAAAAGTCGCATATTGAACATCTGGCCCAAGTTCACTGGGTCCAAAAGCTCTCAGCTGTTGTATCAAAAGACTTACAATTAACATTTAATGTGGTTATTCATGAGTATTTAATTCTTAATAGGTAGATTAATATTTTATTTACTGTCTGTAAAGTC
>JABASD010005243.1:0-12948 GCA_019776165.1 Pogonognathellus flavescens | reverse complement strand
ATAGCAGTTATGGTAGTTGCAAACAGGTTGCAAATAGGAAGATTTGAATTTAATACATTGAATAACATCGAAATAATATTATAATATAATATTACAACTAACTTTTTTGAGGAGAGAGAATTTTCTTAGGTTAAAAGAAACACCGTCAATGCATAATTGATTGCCAATAAGACACGGTAAAATAATGTAATAAGAAAGAGGAAACAAAGGGGTTAGGTAATATAAAATGAACATAAATTCACATCTTATAAATTAATAATTGTATAAATGGTTCTGTTATAACTCAGAAAAGTTTGAAATTCTTTTTAAATTAAGAAATAATTTCGGTCTCTATTTATAATTTTATTACTGACTCAAACTGAATTTGCCAATTAAGACACAATAGAAAACAACAAAGTAAAAGTTGATCAATAATAAATAAAATATGACAATAAATATAACATCTAAATGAAATAGTAAAATTGCTATATTGAAAGGATGTTGTAAAAATTTTACATAATCATATTTATGGTATTAGAAAAATGATTAACTATGAAAACACCGTATTTGATAGCAATAACAACAATAACATGTTAAAAATAATTAATACCTCTACTTAATTTTAGTGTAAATAATTTTTACTGTGTTTTTACGGCAAATGTTATAATGATTACATCAGTTCTTTTGAATAAAAAGTTTCTCTCTCTCTCTAAACCGTATTAGTGATTTAAAAATTTTAATAATCCAAACAAATGGTCTGGCAATCAATTATGTAATAATTAATTCACAGTTGTTGACTGCATAATTTAAAAAATCAAAGAATCATAGTGTTAACGTTGACAGTAAAGTCAGGGACACAAAAAGATGCGAAATTAACCGATTTCCGAACACTAATTAAATATTTAATAAGTAAATTAAATTAATTAACTATGTACTAATAATAGTAAGTAAAATTCTGCGCTATAACATTAAACATTTACGACGGTTTATTTAGGTTAGTCAATTTATTTTTGCCATTATAACAAAATCACAAAAATAAGTCATTTATTATTATTATTTTAGATTTTATAATTCCAAATTGTATGTACATACCCAAGGACGTAACTAGGATTCTGAAAAGGGGAGGTAGAGAGGTTTGGGGGCTCAGAGATAAAAATGGTAAATTTTTTGTGAAATAACCTCTTTTTCCGGAATAAGGGGGTGGGCTGAAGCCCGGTGAGCTCAAATTTTAGATACGCCCTTGTATACACATTATTTGAAAGTGTTTATTTTAAGGTAACGGTTAAATTATTAAAAAATGTTCTTTCTTATAATAAATCAAAGCATCTGTCTCGTAATAAATAAATTATTTACAAACATGAATTTCGGTACAGAAATACAGTTTTATGTTTTCTAAATGAAGAGTATAGTGGCAGTGGACATAAAAAATCTGGCAAGGACAGGAACGTGCCAATCCCAAAATCATTGTAATTTTTTTCTTTTGATGGGATTGAATTTTAAATTCAACAGTGATTTGTTTAATATTCTTTATAAATATTAATACGTCATAATGCTGATAATAATACAGTTTTATTTATTTTAAAACAAATCAAATTGCAATATCGCAAATTAAATTATTTTTCAATTAATTGCTCGAAATGAAGGAAATTCAGAGAGATTACAGGATTGAACTGAACATGAAGCATTTTGCAGCCGCAGAGAAGAAATAAAGAAAATACAGTAGAAGACTACAGGCTGATCCCATTCATTCAACTTCAACTTCGACGCAAAAGGTTTACTCCCAGGTTCGTAAGGATTCTCATTCAAATTGCTGGATATATGTAAATAAACACAGAATAATTATTGTTTTGTTTGCGAAGGAGTTAATTCTTATTTGTTATTTTGGTGTTACAAATATTCTTACTTTTTTATTACAGACAGAAGCAGATCACAATATTTCATTGTTGGAACTAAATACAAATTCAATTTGCGAAAATGGCAGAACCCCTGCCTAAAGACTACGATGTGATTGTATTGGGGACGGGATTGACTGAATCAATTGTGTCAGCAGCTGCCAGTCGAAACGGCCATAGTGTTCTGCACTTAGACCCCAGAGAGTACTACGGAGGGAAATGGGCAACATTAAGTTGGGACACCTGGGTATCTGGAAGCTTCACCGAAGACCCAAAGAATATCCCCACGGAGTCAAATTTATCTTGGACGAACACAGCTAGAGATTTGCAACAACATTGGTATTTGGACTGCGAAGACCTTAAAAAAGATTTGTTGAACCAGTCAAGAAGGTTCAATATCGATTTATTTCCAAAGGTACATAATAATTCATTAATTAATAAAAAAATAAACAATAACACGTAATTTTGAATTTGGATAGTACTTTTACTTAGGTAATTATTATTCCTTTACTTTTTTCAGGCACTTATGGCCAGAGAAGAAATCATCAGTCTGCTTATAGGATCAAATGTGTCCCGTTATCTGGAATTTCTTCGAATAGCGAAATTAATGTCCAATCTTCCTGCGCCTTTGGAAACAACAATTGAATCCATTCCTTTATCTCGTTCGGATATTTTCACATCCAAGTCAATCGGTCTGGTAGAAAAACGTGGTCTTGTGAAGCTTATCGAGTCAGTTCTCAAAACTAAAAAGGAAAAGACAAGCGAAAGTGATGAAGCAGCAGAAGAAGAACTGGAATTCAAAACTTTCGAAGATTTGGCTAAATCCCATAAAATTTCTGACAAGGTTAAACATTTCATTAGGTCTGCGGTAAGAATTCATGATGACGGATTTCCATCAGCAAGTGGCGATTTATTTGAGACTGAGTTTTCTGAACGATGTAGTGTCTTTTTGCAATCGATTGGTCGATACGGAAATCAAACGCCTTACCTTTGGACCTTGTATGGCATAAGTAAGTTCTGCTGTACCTAAAAACATTAATATATTTTCTTTGAAGACTCATTTTATTTTTCTTTGTTTTTCATTGCTTAGTTTTGTCTCTTCATAATCAAAGAAAATATTCATTAGAAAATAACTTGCATTACATTTTTAATTTTTGTGTTTTAGGCGAAATATGCCAGGCATTTTGCCGACTGTCTGCAGTCTACAAGGGAATCTTTATCCTGAATCGTTTTATTGATGAAATCAAAGAAACTGAAACAGGTTTTGACATAGTCGCTCAGGACGTATCAGCCAGTACTAAATATTTGGTGGTAGGTCCAGAAGTTGGCAAGAAGGAGATTCAACCAAAAAAGGTGCCCGTAAAGACCTTAGCAAGAGGGGTTCTGCTGACCAACGGAGTTAGAATTAAACAAGAAATTGCCGATAAAACGAGTGGGGATGGCAGTCAATTGTACATCTACAAGATTGGAAATATGGAGATAATTGAAGTAGACCACACTAGTCAAGCTGTTCCTAACAGATATTGTAAATAATTTATAAATTACCTTAAAGATATTCCTTACTCAATTTGCATTGAAAATTTCTGATTTCTATTTCTATTTGATTGTTCTATTTCATTACAGGTTTGTTACATGTTACATTTCCGCATACAACATCTTTAAGTCCAAAGGAAGTTGTTGAAAAAGCCTTAAGTCCCTTTGTGGATTTCGAACCGAAAAATCTAACTAAAGAGGGAGAATCGAACAACGCAGAGGGTGGTGATACAAAGGACAATGAAACCGAAACCTCGTCTGAGCAGACCAACGAAAGCAGTCATAACTTAAAACCATACGTTCTGCACGGATCATATTTTCTCATTGATTTCTTTGAAAATGAGTCCTACGAAAATATGGAAAATCCGAAATTCTTCTCGTGTGCTACGGACTCTATGGAAATAACCGCAGAGGTAAATAAGGCAAGAGAAATATTCACGAAAATGTTTCCGGGAGAAGAATTCTTACCTAAAGCTCCAGATGCAGCGGAAGACAATGAAGAGGAAGACGAAAATGAAGAAGAAGAGGCAGAGGGAGATGCTGCCGAAGACCCGAGTAAAGTGGAAGGCGATGAAGCAGAACTTGTGTTAGATTCTTGAAGTGTCAGGTGTGACTGATCGGATTATTTAGGAAAGAGCTGAATGGGCAAATGTTCTAGAATGACTACCTTTTGTTTAGTTTCATGATATGTATACTTACCAAAAATTTAAAGAATAGTTGCACTCAGTTATATGTAGTACTGCAGTCAGTTGTGTCACCACATTTTCTAATCTCTTGAGCACGAATGCAAAGGAAAATGTTAAAAACACTTAGGAAATAACGTAGAAAATCTTTCAGTGCCTACTTAAATACTTATCAGATGACTTACCTCGAATTATTGAACATACTAAAACATTCAAATGATGTAGAAACTATGACACATCATCGTACTGACAAAATTTCTACGTTATGATCTCTTCATGGCTACGTAGCTGATTTTTCTCTGACGAAGTAGAAGCGATAAGTAGTTTATGACATACCTTATCACTGTTATCCATTACAAAAGACTCTGCACATCTTCACATGCCTATGAAGCTTCTGTGCAGTTGATAATAATATCTGTAAAGCTTGTGAGCACCTTGTCAGTGAGGGAGGGTTAACAGATAATCCAGTGTTTTTAGGCTTTAGCTAAATGTTTTACCGTACTGTAGTTAGTCTGAGAAATGCATAGTAAAATGTAATAAAAAGAGACAAATGCATACAATAGTAAGGTAATATAATTTTCTGCAGTAAATTTTCGCATAAAATAAAATTTAGTACACTTTGTTACGCATGCAATTTCTAGAATATTACACTTAAGGGTATTACTGTAGACAAAGATAAGAATGACGTTATTTTACATTGGCAATGTATAAGACTATTTATTCTTTGCTTTATAGCTACCATGTAAGATGTAAGTAATAATAATAATAATGTTCTCGTGGAGAAATCACTAAAAATGCCATGTGTAACGTTATGAGGGGTGCGGAAAGACATGAATGACATTATCTACGAATTTTTTATTGGAATATGGCACGACAGCTATTTGCAGGGATATAGTTGGAGTAGATTGGTGATAAATAACTCACGGGAACTATACTGCACTACTTTAACTGTAAAAAGCTTTACTACAGTAGTGTATAAGAATAGAACTTATAGAAAACAGGAAGGTGGGTACTTTCTCCTGTTGTTGGTGATGGTCGAATGGTCTCTTAACTGATAAGGTAACAAAAATGCCTCTGCTGCGACACATGAGCTAAATCTAACACTAAAATACTAAAGCAGATGTCTTTCTTCAACAATTTCTAAATTACTTGTGTGTTTGACTACAGCAATTTTAGTCACTACTTACATTGTTACATTCATTACATTATTTACACGTGTGTATTAATAAAATTAAATATGCATTCAAAGTAACTTGTAGTGGTACACTGTATTGTACCTGTGTTGTTTTTATGTCGTAAAAAATTATTTCATAAATATCTAACAATTTTAGTTATTTCATCTCATTGGACGCATCAATCACTCCATAATAAATACATACATCGGCAAATATTAAACAACTTAACTTGTATATTTTATTAATACTTGTGTTTATACACAAACAATTGTTTCTATTATTTAACTTATGCATGGAAAAAAGTTTCTGGCATAGGTAAGTTATCTCAAGCCTCAAAGGTTACATTTTATTCTGTACTATAAATAGAAGTCAAAATTTTTTAAGAATTTAAATGTATGAAATGACATTACATAATTTTACACACAAGTTGTGCAGCAAAAATAATATGAGAATAATTATTCAGGAAGAAAGAACCAGTTGAAATGTAATATGTAGTATGCAACCCATAATAATATGTTACTTTTAGTTATCCTGTTACATACTTATTATTTTACACACTTCCATCATTACCAATTGAACAGTTCTTGGAAATTGTACAGATTTCTTGTGCAAAGTGTAAATCAGTTTCTTCATTTCCAGGGTATGTTGCACAACTTTCTGGGAGACACAGAGAAAATACTAAGAAAAAGTGTTATAGCTTAGCCGGATCTTTTTTGGATTCTATAAAAGACAGATCTACAAAGAAATAATCCTTCCACTGTAATATATTCCCTGTAGTTCTTTGAAGTATGTACTTGGAACATAAATATAATATCCCGGAACACATCCAAATAGAACAGCAGCTCTCTCTCTCCCCGGTAGCATTATTATAATATAAAGATCGTGCTGTGTTGATCTTATCAGAAAAGTGTATATATGAGAATGCGAATGCAGTAACAGGAAGCTTTTTATTTCTGTGTGGCAGAACAACGTATTTCTCTCTTCGGTTGGTGTAACGGTGATTGTTTTAGCCTTGAGTCGACTTTGACTCTCTTTCTGACTCACACTCTTAGATTGCCCAATATTCTCGTTGCGTGCAATCCCCCGATGTGAAATTGAGGAAGATGGGACATTCCAAATGAAATAAAAAGCTCTTCCTTGTCTTTGTCGCGTATTCATTCATTGAATCAATTATTCCTGTCCTCCTCCTTCAACTCTCAATCTGAATTGCACTCCACCACCACCATTCAACCAAATAAACCGATTTTTTCTATTGTCTTCATGGATCTATATATCTGAACCACATACACGTGCACACACCACATGATCCTTATACAGTCTTTACTATATCACATTATATTAGTGCTAAAATATTATATCAGCCACAATACCTAACCACGCCAACATAATGCAATTCTATTACTTCCATTCCAACATCTCCCACGATTTCACTTTCTCCAGAAGACTATCATTCCTTCATCGTATGTGTGTCTCTCTGCGTGCATCTAAAGAGAACACCAGAAATCTATTTCGTATGATTTCTCCGTATGTATCATATCATATACCGACGAAATGAATTATGGACGCATGCATGGTTTTTGGTGTGTAATATGGATTTATATAGGTACAGATTAACAAGGGCGTAACTATATATAATTTTGAAACGGGGGACTTGAGAAGTTTCGGGGCTCAGAGGTAAAAATAAATACATTTAGAGCCTTTGGTCGCAATTTTTTTTAAACGCATTTTTTCTGGAATCCCAGGGGAAGCTCCAGCTCGGTGCGGGTATAAGTCTTTACGTAGATACGCCCCTGCAGATAAATACACTATAGTATCAATATCTTGTAATATTATTGCTTTTTTTGCAAGAAAATAAAAACTATAGGTATAGTAGGCTAAGCGTGCACTTAAATGTTTCGTGCCTTGCCTCTAATGATAGTAATATTATTACATTGTGTGGTTTGGTATAATATGAATGTTTAGCAATATATGTGTTAGAATAAGGAAGAAAATTGCACACAAAACGTACATGTGTGTTGGAGCTAATAAATAGGTTTGGAACGTACAGTAATAAGTACGTGACCCATTCTTGGCGAGGAATCTTAAGATAAGTTTGCTACAGTTTCTGTAGATTTTCTAAACATGATGTGGTTCATATCACTTAGGTGTCCTAGATGCCTTATCTAGTATCTTATCAAATGGCAAAGATTTCACTCGTGCGTGGTGTCGAGGGAAGGAAAGACATAATAATTTTGGCACGCGTAACCCTATCGTCTTTTTCTTCTGCACTAAATTTTTGCAACAATGATTCTACTTCTATTTGCACTTTGCCGTTAGCCCATAGACATGTTTGGTCTCTGTGTGGTTTACTGTCTATAGTGATTGCAGCTATAGTTGTATTCCTGGTTCATAAATCTCAAAATATAATAGTGCTGCAGCATTTATAACTTTTATTTTATACTTCGTATAGAAAAGTAAAAAATAAGAAAAAATTGCGCTTTAGAGGAAGAGATTTACTCATTTTAAAAAATACATGATTTTACGCTTTTTTGTACTACACTCTTGCCTTAAAAGAGAAATTAAAAGTCAAACATGAAATGATAAAAGTTAAAGCTGAATTAATTGAAACGGATTTGAGGGCTTTGAGGAAATGAGTCTGCATGATTACTAAATCGTGTTACGTAATGGTCAAGCCTATAAGTACTCCAAAGGTTGCCAAAGAAAGCTCCAAAAGGATACTCAGCTTTACTTGACTTCGATTCGGTGTTATTACAAATAAAAAGTAACTTGAATACGTTGGCAAATTAGGTAGGCACTACTATTGATTCATAACCTTGTTATTTGAAAGGCTTCAATTTCAATGCCAGTCCTATTTCACTGTTCCTATATATCAAACCTGTTACCAACTTCTTTTCTTGCACGTCTATAATATTATATTCTTCACTCATAGTCGTATACTATTCAACAGACTTTAACCTCGATGGGTATCATATTGAGAAGATCATAGTTGCAATTTCCAGAATGGACTGCAGCAACTCAGCAGTCTATATCCTAAATAGCCGTGTCGTTTGTAGGGTCACCACAGCCACCACCACCACTACCACACTTCCAACTGAAAACTTTTCTGGTCTGTGGTAGGCAGTACATTTCCTTGCCTAAAGTATGTAAGATTTTTTCAAAATAAAAGAGCACGACACGCCAAACTGCACTGGTCTTTCTCATACAATCTCAATAAAAATTGTACGTATAGCAAACTACTAAAATAAAGGAATCTTGTAACAGCCAACACGTATTCAAGCTGTACTACTAAGCAAGTACTACTACTAAGCCACATCTGCATCCATATATTTTATATAGAGAATATATACTGTATACAATGTTCTTTTTGGGGAAAATGATACATTGGTCACGATCAGGACATCCACGGACATGTAAGTATAAGTGGAGTCGTGTTCTGAACTGTAGCTTAGTTTTTACTATAGCCAGTAACAACTATCATGCAATTTCCTTATAATCATCCAGTCAAATTCAGTAGTGCAGAAGGAGAATAAGAGAGAGTCGGCAAAAAACTGTGGAAAAGTGCATAACAGACAAATCGGGAACAAGACGTAACTGGAAATGTGTTTTATCTTTAGAACGCACAGTCCATACCACATCCCCGTGCTTTTAAAAGTAGTAGCAGTGTTAGCATTAGAGGTAACATGCAATTTCATTTTATACACAACTGACTCTCTCCTGATGTAATCCATTTAATCTTTTTAGCAATGCAATATCCAGTTGGTTCTATTATTATTGTTCTCTTGTTCGCAGCTCGTACACTGTAACCCATATTACTTTATATAAAATGTAAAAATACGAACACAGAAAGATAAATATATATGCTGGCTTATTTATATACTTCGAGAGAGTATATATAGAGGTGAGGCTAGTAGTAGGACAATTTTCGGGTACGTAAACCTATTTGTATGAAATGTCATTGAGTTGAGAGGACTAGACAGGAACACGACACCTCTGTCATTGGCTCAATGGCCAATTTGTGTTCAGAAGTGTGAACAAAGAGCGACTGCCGTATATCTGTCCACATTACGCCTTCAAAACTTTCAAGGGGACTTCAAAGTAGAATTGCCTTACATTAGCCGAGTAAGTGGAGTAACGGATAACTTGTCGGGTTACGTAAGGCATCCCATTTACGATATATTATATGACATGACAACTTATGTCAATTCAACCAGCGCATTCCAATACAACAAACTTACAAGGATTTCCTCTTCTCCGTCGCAGGATATTACTATTATACAAGTTTTAACTGCCATAATATATTTTACTCTACAACAACGTATAGGTACCTATAGCAAATGACATCCGTCGTGTTTTAGTTAAAGAAAGTGCCTCTGTCTTTCATATTACTTGCGTGATAGAACATTTAGTGTTGACCTGCCGTAGGATCAGATGAACAGCGTGATATTTGACATGGGAATTTGTCGAGAACAAATAGCTAAACTTATATCTTCAGTAATTTCGCCCACATTTGTTGTTGTTTAAACTTGTAAGATGAGGAGGACAATATTACAGCACAAGTACACCAGAGACTAGACAATGAGAATATAGTATATATTTTCATTCTCTATAGTCTCTGAAGTACACAGCGAACTGAAAAGAAATTTCATTCAAGAGGATTTTGAAATATGCAATTCACATTTCATAGAAAATATTTTCAGCCTTTCTCATTGATGAATTCAACTACTATCATAAAGGGGAAATGTTATATAGCTAAAAAGTGCAATATACTAAACTTTAGCATAGTATAATTTCTGTAAGTACTAAAAATGTGCCTTACTAATTGCAGCTAAAATTACTGATGTCAATTATTATATTCAGTAGGTTACAGGGATTTTTAAGTACTTATGAAAGTTTAAAGTTCAAATTTTTAGCGATTACTTAGTTTGTGTTGCTTTGTAGTTTACACAATCATGAATGATTGCAGCTATTACGATAATTATAGACATGCATTTTATATATAAGTGAAAGCCATGGGGAAAGCAATGAATTGTATGAATAATATAGTTGCAGTACCTGCGGTTTATATTGTACATGAGTATGTAGGTTCTTCATGAATCATGAAGAAAATGATACTCCGGTTTAGCAATTCGATATTCTCCTGGTTCAAATGTATTCTTGTATCTATCATGTTGACAATTTAAGACAAGGATTGATAAAGAACTATTAGCTATGACCAATCAAATTACTGTACTTACATCTTGAGAATAGTACCTGCTTCCTGGATCTTATTCATATCAACTTCACTTTATTTACTAACTTCATATTATTTCGTCATCCTTTACGTTGAGTTTGCACTACAACATCTTTGTTGTTGTAGGAAAAACAACAGATCCTCCAGAAATTGCAATTAGGAGGAAAATCTCGTACTCTGAGAAGATTGAGTCATATTTTTCCCCGAATTTCTTCTATCTGTAAATGGAACATAGGTATTTTTGATTGTTCTCATCTTGCTATTATGTACTTTATATTACTACTTGGCTAGAAGAGACGGGCTCAAGAATCGTTTTCATTATGTGCTAATGTAAACAACGTTTCACATTATTTCGGAAAAATCCAATCCAGTTTTCATTACTGGGATGTCGTTTTTGCAGACACTGAGAAGACAGCAAGACAGGAAAACATGAACGAAATTGGAAAAAGGTGACGTCAACAGAATGGGTAAACACTTTAGAAGTCCAAGTAAAAATCAATTGTAAAGAATTGCAAAGCTACTCAAGCATCATTATAATTGTAAGAATAAAATCAAGCTTCTCAACAATGAAAATACGTCGGTGTGTGTACAGACTTAGAATGAGACTTTTTTCACAGTTTAACAAATCCGATTGGACACATACAATTACTACAGACATTACGACCTGCCTTGCTGCCGTGGTATGTTGGTGTGTTTAATTTAGGCATACCAACATGCATTACAGCTTCTCACACTTGTCCACGTTGAAAATAAGTCACCTACTTATAATTACAAAATAAATTAATAAATTAATTACACAATACAAATGAATGGTAAATGAGTGTACAAGGCAAAATTAAAAATAAATATTTCAAGTTTCAGTTATATTCCTCAGGCTCATTTTCCACAAATCGATGCATTCTGTTAATTAAATTCTTGTAGGTAAAGAGAACACAGATAATGATAATGTCCATAGCTTTAGCGTTTACATCCATCCATGCAATATAAATACATACAATACAGTACACTCAGCGACTCAGTCAGGCTTCTAGTAGTAGGTATGCGATAGTACACCAATCCTGTTCTTGCACAAGGTAAATCTTTTCTAGATGCAGATTATATAAATAGAAGACAGTTATGGAATCAGTAAAAAAATCAAGTCTAAAACTGAATTATCATTACAATTACTTTTATTAAGATTTGTTAAGATTTGCATGAAAGAAATAGTCATAATCTTTATTCTTTACGCGTGTACGTGTTTTGCAGTCAAAATGAGATCTGAAAGTTTGGTTTCTGTTTTGAAAATGTGTTAAATGCACTTTACCTTTCAAGTGCAAAGTGTTAGAATTAAACATATCAGTAATGCTATAAAATTTTAGATAGACACTATTAGTATCAGAATCTCTTTCTATGCAGCACTTGATACTGAAGAGAAATACAATGGGTATAGTGAATTTTATAATCCGGCAGAATATGATACACTGACTTTCGTTTGGTTGGGTTGAGTGAATTCCCTTGAGTGATGGCTGGAAAGATGTGCCTTGATCTTTAACTTTGAAAAATGACAAAGTGCTAGTTGAGATCCCGGTTCGTTTTATGTCTGAGAGGTTGACAGTTGAAAAGCGACATTGTATGGAAGAGACGTACTTCTTTTTCGTCGCAGAAAGTGGAGTCGGAGTGCAGAACACCTCTATAATCTCTACCTTTTGCCATTTTTCGTCGTAAACTTCATGTGAATAGAAAAAGACACATGTAAGTATGGTTGAACGAATAAATATAGCACACTCTGTGAGTGTTACACCGAAGAAAAACGCAATGGAGTCCTCGAGATACAATCTTCAACACCAACCGGGTCGAATGGTTCTTTGATGTCGCCTTTAGGTGTAAAGGAAATTGCTTGCTGAAAAATTCACATCCGCATTGTGCAGGAAAGAAATGAATGTACAATTTACGCTACTTGGTTCCGCTAACAGTATATAATCCTTCTGGTGCTGCAGATCTGCTACGAAGCTTACATACTAAAAAATGATCGATAAAAATCGCAATAGTGATAAGTCAACACATTCTTCAGTAGACCACTTCAACTTAATAAATACTAAGAGTACCTATAGAGTATTCATTCTACACTTATTGTTAGATTTAGTCCGCTTTTACATAATAGAACGTGAAAACTGTTCATGCAAATTCTTATCGAGTAATTTTTTACAAGGTAATACTCAAAGGCTAGGAATTAACTGTATAAAAAAGAAATGAATTTTTCTAAATAAAAGGGTGAATTGGTCAAAAGATGAATCCGTCAAAACAAAAGAATTAAGTAATATAAAAAAAAAGTGAATGATATATTAAATTGTAAATGTCAAACAAAATGTCAAAATGATATATAGTTTAGTAAAAATTAACGCATCAAAGCTTTAGTCGATCCTTGAGTGCTTACTAAAGATTTTTCTTAGTTTACTAAACTAAACTAAAAGTTAAAA
>JABASD010005242.1:0-12948 GCA_019776165.1 Pogonognathellus flavescens | reverse complement strand
ATGTTGTTAAGTGTCTATGATGTTTAATGGCTTTGTTACTTACACTGAAAATAAATTTCAATTCAATTCAATTCAATTTATGGTTGTAATGAAACTATGTAATCCCAATGAGTTATTATAAACTTGAAGTAGTTACAGTGATTATGCGTGTATACAGTTTGTTAATCAGGGTTTTATTTACAATCAATGATCAAGGTTTCGCCGAACTTCAATTTAATGTTGCTTCATAATTGAGTGGGATCATGAGGGATGAGTAGTGAAATGTGAAAAATGTAAAATCCGATTTCATTTTGGCTACTTTCAGTTCTAAAGTGTTGCGTTTGAATGGAAGTCCTGGATTGTACCAAGTTGTGAAATGTGGCGTGTCGGGTCACAATGTTCGCACTCGGCCGTGTTTGCGATCACCACCCGTTGGAATTCTCGTCATGAATTCCAAATTCTACGCTGTGGACGAGGTCAGTGGAAACTCGATTATTATATTGTAAAGTAAAGTACGTGTGGGCACGTAATGTGCATCACACTACAAACAGCTAATGCCGAATTCTACACATCGAATTTCATGCCAATTGGTTGAGAATTGCATGATTTAACACCCCAAATCTGGGGGCTGAATTTAAATGCCCTAAACCACCGCTGTATTTTTTAAAACAAAAAATTGAAATTCTCCTAATCTCTCTCAAAGGATATCACTTTCTGCTACAGGGTGTTTAGAAATTATAGTCCTACTCAACCCCACACTCGCAGACGCTTCTAAAAATGATGCAATCGACATGGGGTGAATGTTTTTTAAACTAGCTGAAAGGTTTTTCTACTTGAAGTGTTTCACCGATTTTTTCTACGTTGTCAACTTTCGGAGAAAAAATTATTTAATTATTTACTATTACGCTGTGGTTTTGTGTGTGGCTTAATTTTTCAAAATCTAAAGATGATAACAACCTATAAAAATTTAAAATTTGATAACTTTTGAGAAATTTTGAGGGTTTATTGATTAGTGAAATCTAAGTACTGTAAATTAAAATAAAATAATCTACACAGAGAGATTCAGAATTCGTGAGTAGTATTTATTTATTTAACTGAATTTGGCCAGCGGCCCTTGCATCTTTGAATTTCCTTACATGATTAGTTGAATTAGTTGAATATAGTTTTGCTTAGCTTAGATTATATATTTAATACACAGCTAATTCATACAAATAGGACACAGCATCATTATATGTGTTAAAGTGGACAATTGCCCAAAGTTGCACAGCGGGCAAATTATATTAGTTCTAATCAGAATTCCATGTATCCTTTTACAATGTATAAAGACAAGGGCGTAACTACGTATTGGGCTCACCGGGCTTGAGCCCCCCCCCCCAAATTCCCGAAAAAAGGGGTTGTCCCCCACCAAACGGCTCGATTTCTCATTTCTAGATACGCCCCTGTATAAAGAATATTAAGCCTAATTTGGGTAAATAATATTACAATTTACCGATTAAAATTATTGGTTAAATGGTACTCAGGACCTGCTTTGGTGTGTAGTAAGCACTTACATGTATTAAAAAGGCTTTAATAAAAGTGAAGTTTCACGTTATTTAAAGATGTCGTCCATATATCGTCCTCCTTGGATAATGCAATTTTCCACTCTTTCCGACCAATTATGACTTACCGTAATTGCTTAGTATAAAATTGTTTATACAAGTAAATTAGTAAAGCCTTATTACACACGAATTCTGAACCTCTCTATACATTGCTACTGTTGTAATAACCATAATGTTTGGGTGATAACATGAAATTATATATCATCATTATATTACTTTTAGTACTTTGTTTCACTTTTCAAAAATTGTTGGTAAATTTGATGCGTTTTTCCATAATTTTATTGAGAAATTTTAAATGCACAATGGTGACGGCCGTCAGGGCCATCACTCGAATTTCCGCTTTTCCTGTCATCCTTTATCTTTCGGCGACTGATTCCCTCCTCTAAGTGTTGACGCAATTAAAGTTTATCGGACAATTTCTGAATGTGAATCAGTGAGAGTGAAATTTGGATTCAAAGTGAAATCCAAGAAAGACAAAATCAAGTCGAATAAGATTTATAGGATTATTCAACGTTCCAAGCAACTGCTACTGTTCTCTAACGTTAGGAATCGGCAAAACATTATTTGCTATCCACTCTTAAGTTTAAGCTTAGCATGAAATTTTGAATTCGACTCTCCATTCAAGGGAAATAAGGAAAAGTGATTAGTAGTATATTATGGGATGTACACTGCTGCGTCCCATGTAAAGATTGGGAAACTTTAGATTTCAAGTTTTGAACTATTAATAATCTGTTTTCTTGCAGTGCTACAACAACGAAGGGTTATGGGTCAAATTGGATCAATCTAGTCAAAGGAAATTCTGCTTCACCTCTGAGGGTGAAGCGTGGTCATTGGCGGTAGGAAGAGGTGAAATCACGTATCTCAAACACACTGGTAATTTTAAATATTCGTTATTGATGTTATTGTTATCAATATTATTATATATATCAAACATAAAAAAGGGCGCCTCTCCTATTTTAAATGTGGGTAATTAACGATATGTTCCATGGAATTTCAACATACGAACATATTAAATATCAGGGCACTGCTTTTCATTTCAAGCGTATGCGTTTATACTTTGCATCAAACTTCGCTTGCTTCAAAATTGGCCTAAATGCAAAAGTTGAAAGTGTTTCAACTTTGTATGCATGAAGCCTGCGACAATTTCAAATGCAACCTCTGATTGAACCTGCTTTCAAACTGAAGTCCATCCGCTCATCATCATCAAACCGCTCCATCAGGGCGGGCATCTTTGCTTGAATTTTTATGACCCTTTCAATAATTTGAAAGTATAAACGCACAGATTGAAATGAAAATGAAGATTTTGCTGCTAGCATTCTCTTAGCATCATGCAGTCAAGTATACATTGGAAATGTTAAATGAAAAGCAGACGAATACGAGGAATTTCAAGATTAGATTAGCACGACAGTAAACATGTTTCCTGTATAAGCGTATACATGTTTCCTGTATAAAAGTATAAATGTTTCCTGTATAAAAGTATAAATGTTTCCTGTTTGTTTCACAGATGGAGTTAAAGCAAAGAAAGGGTTTGACTTTTCTGTGGCATCGCAGGTTCCTCAAAGTTTATTCCAACATGTTTCACCACCTGCTGCGTTTGGTTCTGTTGAGAGCTCTATTCCAATTAGCAGAATGGACGAGCTCTCGCCATGTATTCCTGTGGGAAACTTTAAACCCGCTATGGAGACAATGCCAGATGATGCGATGCAGAACATCAAGGACGACGTTTTCAAAGAAAGCGAAGGGTCGGAACTGACGTCTTCTGCTGAAAGTCTGCTTGCCCCTCTAGTCACAAAAGACAAGAAAGATTCCTTCGGGAGATCTGTTAGTTCTCCTGCTCCAGAAGACGACAAAATTTCCGACATAGTTCCAGTAGCTGGAGCCTCTAGTGAATCCCCTGAGCCTGTAAAAACACCTCGCTCCAGATCTTCTTCCACATTCGGAGCTTTACAGAAATGGTTACAAATCGGATCTGACATTCGTCCTTCAACGACTGCTTCAACGTCCTCGTCAGCGCCTTTACAGAAAGCCTCTGCTTCGATGATGGAAGTATCTAAGTCTCTGGTCAAAGAAAGAATCAGCGCTCTCGGGGCTGATAAAATCATCAAGTCTCTCAATCTGACAACCTCCGCAACACAAACATCTCCGGATGATCATCCCGTTTCCAACTCTCTTCCCACCTCCGTTCATTTCAGTATTGGCTGTGGGCTTCTGCCCCTTCCGGGTCCAAGCACTCTTATTCAAAATGCTTCGAATTCAAAACCGTCTCCAAAAATGGAGAGGAAGCACAAAGGCTGTTCTTCAAGAATTCGATCTGCAAGACGAGACAAGGACAAGCCAAAGTCGCCTACAAGGCAATCTGATCTCATCGCTTTGGGCAGTTCTGTTTTAAATGCTCCCGTGAAAGAAGCCATAGGACCAGGGCAAGCACAAAGCATTCGTGCAGTCTTTGGTGCAGTCTTGTGGCACGCTGGAATCATTCACGATGCCATGGCATGCGCCTCTTATCTTAGATTTCAAAAACGCCAAGCAATTCAACAGGAACAACAAAGTGAGTCCACATCATCTTCAACTGCCATGAATATTTCTGCAACTCGGAAGGTAGAAAAGCTGAAAAATTCTTCTGAAGAGACTCTAAGCCAAGTTGAGACAGTGGATGAAAAAGTTCCATCCGACAGCACAGACCTTGAATGTAAAGCTACTGCCGCTGGAGATGATACTAAGGAAGTTTCAAAGAAAATGACAGACTCACGACCAGAATCAAAAATTGCGACTCCCGTTGTGATGAGAAAAAAGCAGAGCTCACCCGCCAAAGGCAAAGCTCCTCCTCATCAGCGACATTCTGTGGAAGTTACAAGTGCCGCATGGTACATGAAAGAAAATCCCGGAATGACATTGGAACCCTTGGATTTGAAATCTGTAGGGAAATTGACTGAAAATGAAAACTCTATAGGAGAGAACAACGATGGGGCCATTGGACTTTGTGAAGATTCGGAGGAATGTGCAAATAAAATGAAAGGGATTTTGAAAAAACCGAAAGAAGGAAGTGGACCGGAAAACAGTAATACAATTGCAAGCCGAGAGACTGGGAGAGAAGAGGAAGAAGTGGAAGATGAGCAATACCCGAAAGCCATGAGAGCTCTGGAAAAAATCTGGAATTATATTAAGGCAAGTTGCGCAGAGAGTTTGTTCAAAGAAGCTCTGCCGTCTGGAAGTGTGGGAGAGAATATGAAAAATGGGTCGGTTCGAATGAGGTCGAAGGATCGTCGGAGGAAAACGATGGGAAAAGCTTCAACTGAGCAGCATCTAAATAAATCCAAAAAAGACCGACCCAAACATTTGCAGACGATGGGCAGAAGTTTTCTATTGGGTGAGCTAAAGAAAATTTCTGCGATGCGTGTCTCAAGCAAGAACTTATAAGCTATTAATTGATAAAAGATTTCTTCATTACAGAACCAGAGGAACCCCTCGAGTTTCTCGATGATGTCCTACAATGTGATATTTGTCAAGTTCGATTTCCTAATAAAGGTCGCTTTAGGTAATTCTATTTTCGACCGAGTCATTCAATTGTCATTATCGCTCATTGGCTGATTTTGTGATGTTGATTTTGTAATGTTGATAGTTGGCAATGAATATTATTCACTGAAATTACGTGTGTAGCCTGTTGTAGATGCGGTTTCCTTCGAGTCCTACATTTTCACTGTCAAATAATTTGGGTGTTAGTGTGTTTGACGAATGAATTTAATTGAAATTTCAGATCTAAACCTTCTTCATACAAGAAAGCGCACTTTGGATTATCTCTTTTGTGTGACAATTGTTCTGAGAGACAGTTGAAGCTGAAAAAGCAGCAGGGTGGAGCTACAAAACCTTTGGCTGCTTCGTCTCCGTTGGAAATCAATTTGAAATATTTGTCACCCAGTGACAGTTACAGTTCCCACTCGGTCATGTTGAGCAACGCTTTATTTCTTTTGCAAATGATCAACACAGTGCCTGAAGGACAACAGCAGCAGCCTCAGCAATACTCGTCGATAATTCCTTTGAAAACGACTTTCAGCTGTTACGGGGCCCTCGGAGTGACTGAAAGCCAAATGGCTGACGAAGACGATAATTTCTACGACGTGAGTCGAGTGGCAGCTGACGGAAGACCCAAAAAGTTTGCGGACGGAAAATTGAGAACAGAAAAACGTTCTTTGTCTTCCGCCATGACCCTTGAAGATGATTTTATTAAATATGAAATTGGGACGGTGAGGAGAAGAAAGGCGAGCAATGGGGATCAGGTTCCTGGGTCGGATGAATCCGGATTTACTTTACTCAGTCATCCTTCTGCACCTCTACAAAAAGTTTTGGACGCAGGAAAAGGTGCGGGTGAAAATGAAGCCATTAGCAGAATGTGTGGAAGTGTCATTTCCTTTGTGTCTGAAAAACACGATCTGGAGAGCTTAAAGTTGTTCCTCTTTCAGGCCATCCGAAGAGTCACTTGTCGTTCGTACGGAATGCAGGCGAGAAACAATTTCCTATGTTCTGCGTCAAATAAGTAGTAGAAAACTATGTAAGGGCTTTAAGGTATAAGAAATATCTTAAGTGGGTGCAATGTTTGTTGAAAAGGTTTTGGCGTGGATGATGAGGAACGTTAGTCAACCCACAGCTCTTCATGATTTGTTCTGGTGGTACGCATTCTCTTTGGAGTACAAAGATGAAGACGAGGTCACCGTGGAAAAGGTTAGCTCAAAATGTGATCATTTAGTAGTTCATCGCAACCGCTTCAGTAGACTCACTTTTCATCTAACTTCAGTACAATCAACTGAAAACTACAACACTTTGCTTTTCCCATGCAATGCAGTAAAATTAAAACTGAACTACGGAAAGTGCGCTCAAAAGTTGAATTAAGGGTGGGGTATGGATGAAGGTGATTCCACTACACTTTACGTTGCGCAATAAATATCGTGAAGGTTTAGTGTAAAAGTCTAAAATGAAGTTGCGAAAACAATAAATACGGTAAACACTCACTCTAATAAAAGGTTCCGCGTAATATTGCTCCAAATACTCGTTTTTAAAAATTTCGCATTTTGTCATTTTTGGTCTCTGAGCAAAAATCATATGACTCGACCCATGTTACAAAGAAAGAATTTGAGTGGGGAAACGGGACTCCACTCCACGGGGGGAGAACAGTTCTTTTAATTGACATTTTTGTGTGACAATAAAGATTTGATTTGATTTGAAAAATGATTTTGAAAGGCGAATGATTGTTTCAGGAGGGATTGGACAACGGTTGGTGGCAAATGCGTTCGCATCCTTTAATGGAGTCTCCAGCGTCCATATTTCCCATGTTGTCTGAATCTTTCTACACTCTTCTTCAGACCATTGCAGACATTATGCCTTTCCTTCCTGTGGGCTCACCTCTCTTGGAAATGGCAGTTAAGTGCTGGGGAGTTTGTTTCAGTCGAAAGGATCATCGATTTCTACACAAGTAAAATCTTTCTTCTTTTAAGTTCTTTTTTCTGAAACTTTTGTACTCGCAATCTTGATTCATTTCTCATTTATTTTTCACTTTTGTTCCCTGCATTGTTTTGTAAACACAGGAGTAAAATATTTCGTAATCTGAGTCAAATCATGTCTCAATTTGATGGGGAAAATGAGTGGTCTAAGTCGAGTCTGTTGTTGGAAAGTGAAACTGAATCTGAGAATCCGATTGAAGTGACAAGTTGTCTTCAAGATTTGACTCCAGTTGTTGAAATCAAAACTTCCAGTAGAGCTGCCTTGTGCTCAAGTTTAACGGATGACAGCACAGAGACATTTTGGGAATCTGGGGATGAGGACCGGTGAGATCTTAAATTCCTAACCATGTCATCAAACATTTCTCTTTTAACCATGCAAAATATCAAAGGAAAATAATTTTGCATTTAATAGAAATCGTACGAAGAGCATTACTATTGTTAGTACAACTGAAGTCATCATTAAAGTTGTCGCTATTCACATTGACAATGGAAGAGACGCACAGGTAATTTCCGCCACTCTGCTTAGCATAGTATTTTTAATTTATTTACTTTGTAAGTGTTACTGATTACGTTTTCTTGTTTAGTACAAAGTTTCGTCAGTTGCTGTGAAGTTTGGCCCGCATCCAGATGACTATACAAAAATTGGTCACGTGGAAATCGATTCCAGGCATTTTGGATGGAGTTGGTTTCCGATTGAAGGTGTCATAATTAAATACAATAATTTTAGTTTATTTAAAGTCTGGTTGCACATGTTAATAATATTTTGAATTTTATAGCCGAAACGGCAAAGGTGATCAAAATTGAGCTGAAAGGACCGGATAATACTTTGAGAGTGCGACAGATTAAAGTTCTTGGTTTTCCTCAAGATCCTACTTACCAAATTGATCGAAACTCAGTCGTTTCCACTGCACTTGTCGCTCAAAGAAAATGTGAAAATGAAACTTTAAGAATTTTCCGTCTTTTATCATCGGAAGTATTTGGAAAGCTTCTAAATCAAGTCAAACGTGGAGAAGATGATCAGGAAGGAAATGATTTGCAAGAACACGTTGTTGGCATTCTCTTTAGTCGTAATAAACTCACTCATTTGCAAAAACAGGTCAGTTCCTTCTTTCACAATTTGTTTTACTTGCGAATCTATACTAGAAACATTTACTAGAAACCCGAAGTCGACAATGAACATGTTACAGAGTCAAAAATTCAAAAAATATGACACAAAATTGTGTATGTAGCAATTGTTCAGTTTAATATCAAATCATATTATAATGTTATTTAGCAATAATTATATCAAATTGTATTATATCAAATGTAGCAATGAAAAGCGAATTTCATGACATGATGAATTGTCGTATAAATATATTAAGGGTTTTGTCCAAAGCAACTAAATATTTGTTGGTGCATGGTGCTTATTTCGAAAAGCTATCTTGAATTAAATCCAAGTGATGTGCTAATAAAATAGTCCGTCCTTACAGTGATTTGTAGTGACTAGGGCGTATTTGAAATCTGAAATAGACGATGCTTTCACTCTACCCACACGTGGATGCCTCCGTGTAGTACCGCCCTGTAATTAGTTGTGTAGATTAATTAATTAGTTATAGATTATAAAGGGGATCTATTATGTAGTGATTATAAGCATAGTTACGTGTGGTGTGACCTACCTCACCCACACATACTAATACAAGTGTGGGATAGAGATATTAGAAATCCTTCCCATTGCTCTTAAGAATATAGATTCACTGCATCTGATGTGCATAGAAAATTTATAACAAATTAAATGTTCAAAAAGGAATTTTTTTTTCAGGTTTGCTCCCACATAGTGTCTGCAATTCACAGAGAAGCGACTAAGATTAAAGAAGAGTTCGATAGTCACATCATGGGTTCAGTTCTGGAAGCCACGAATGAAAATGTTCGTCTGATTGCTGGAGGTACGGGTTCGATTTATTTATGCCTAAATAATCTTTTAATATTAGGAAAATAAAAGTTTTAAACGTCGGGATGTAATTTAAATATTGGTTTGCTTTTCAGAAAAACAGAAAATTGCTGACCGTTATTGCTTTGAGATGTTGTCTCTAGTTCTGGCCCTTGCGGGTAGCAAAGTGGGTCGTTCATATTTATCCCAGCAAAGTAATTTAATTCAAGATCTTATGCAACTTTTACACGCTGGAACGCCAAGGATTCAAAGACAGGTGCGTCCATTTACAGTTTACATTTTGTACATTCAAAAATTTGTGTGCCAATTAGCGATGCAATTAGTGATACAAAGAATAGTGCTTTTGGCTGAATACCGAATAAGGAAAAGTAGGCGATACAGGAGTGCAGCCCTAAAATGACTTAAGCAAATGCGGCGTCTGTTTACCTCATGCTATATTTATTAGGCTCACGTTTTAATGGGTAAACAAAATAAAAAGGTTTGTAATTTTAATTGCGTGCATTGTGAATGTTTGGTTTCAGGTGACTTTAGTGGTACGAAAGATTCTTCCTGAAATCAACCCGAAGGACTTTGCAAAAATTGTTTGTTGTAACGACATTTTAACGGGGGAGCCTCGTTTAGGAATACTGGACATGTTATTGGGTTGTGTTGTAAAATCATTACAAGTGAAAGTGAGAACCGCGCAGGATGGAAACAGGTCGGCCAAAAATATAAACATAAATGACATATTTTCGTCAGATGAACTTCCTGCTTGCTATTGGTTTCTGCGGGGAGATGGAGACATGCAGTTGGCCAACACAGTCGTTCGGCTGATTAAGGACATGTGTGAAGTAAGACACAGAACCAGCAGTAGTCTTGGCATGTTTCAAGAAGAAGTTTTTCATTTTTGATGTTGATGATGTTCATAGGACGTGTTTGCGGAGGAGTGGGCTACAGTCACTAAACCAGCGATTGCGGACGCTGTATTGTACCTGACTAAAATTGATCCACCTTTGCGGAATTCCACGGAGTGCCTTAATAGTCCTCAGTTCTGGATTTCTCTCGCTGGTCTTTGTGTTCTACACTCAGATCATTCCAAACTCCTTTCTTCACCCGTCTTTCTTAACGGCAGCAGTGGCAGGGTAATACCAATAAAATACTTTCATCCATAATTGGAAGCAGAAAAATAGTCAAGTCATTTAATTTTGAAGTAATTAATAGCAGTTCAACTTTTTTCATGCATTTTCATTTCTGTTGAAGGCAAAATGTGAAAACCATGATGATGGAGAAACTCTGGCAGTGATTCAATGTCATGACTGTGGAGATTTGTGTGCCGAATGTGACAGAATTTTGCATCTACCGAAGAAAAGTTGGAACCACGTTCGCAAAGTCAGTATTTTCACTTTGCAATGATTCTTGTTTTAATTAATTACTCAACCAAGTATGGTTACACGCGCAGGTATGCAAAGAAGAAGAAGAATCGATCAAAGTGGATTTACATGAAGGATGCGGCCGAATTAAATTGTTCTGGTTGATGGCCTTGGCAGATTCTTCTACTTTGAAGGTTAAAGTTTTGCTTGCATTTAGTCATTCCATGTTATTCATATTCATTTCCGCCTTTTAATGGTTTATCCATTTTCAAACAATTTGACTTTTAGGCTTTGATCGAATTCCGTAACGGTATTCCGAAAACATTTACGGATTCAGTTTCCGCTATTGCGACAGTCGGTAGATGTCGTTTCTGCAACAAATGTGGCAACAGTGGTCCACTGGCTTTAGGAAACGTCTGCGGGGAAGCAGAATGCCAGGTCTTTTTTCCAATCAATATTATTTCTATACTTTACGAATATTGCAAAGTAGTCATGCAAATCATGATAAAATGAAAAGGGTCGTCAAAAGAAATAAACGATTTTGTAAACGTTTAAAAACCAACAATGGAACTTGTAAAACAGAAATACTAATAGATAGTGTCAAAATAATTTTTCATTTCACTTAACGAGGAGTTATCGTATCCTTGATTTTAGCGCGACAAAGTAAATCTCACTATAGATATAACTACAGTGTGTTTGCTTCACAAATTAATAATTTTGATGATTCAATGATATCTCTGGACTGGAAAGTCTAATCGATATTTCGAAAACCTCATTTGGAAGCGAAATATATTCTCTATCATCTCTATCATCTTGTAGAAAAATATCATGTACCCGTACCGGTACCGGTTTCTACAGTTGTCATTTTTTCGAAACACGAAAGAGTACATTATGATAGAGAATATTTTTCGCTTCCAAATGAGGTTTCCGAAATTTTGATTAGACTTTTCAGTCCAGAGATATCACCAATTAGCTCATAAAACTGCGACATACCACGTGATACGACTTACCGAACCTTAACGAAGTTTATTTTATCCGTTCCTTTTGGCTTGCTACGTTTCTGTATCTGTTTCAACGCTACCAGTAAATTGCACAACAAATTATAAAACGTCTTTTTTTCTCATTTCTCGGAATTTCCCTAGGATTGCTGCTCCGCTAAATATGTATATTAATATGTTTTCACACATTGGTCGTAATTTTTAAGGAGAACAGATGAGTTTGATCTCTAACTGTTTTGTACACAGCCAACTTAAAATTAGTTGGGGCAACTAATAGCTCAATTCTTCATTCAAACTGTCGACTCCGACCCTAAGCTCCGTAACGTATTATAACATATGGAGCTTAAAGACAGAGGCCTCTATAATACTTTCTTCAGCCAATCAGAGCCGTTACAATTTTTGCTATCGATACGCACCAAAAATGTGTGATTTTCTTCGTAAGACTTCGTAATGTAAATATTTGAAAATCGTGCATGCTTTCAAGGGGACTATCAAGGATGCAGATATGCATGTCCAGTGCAAAAACAGCGCATAAGATATATTTCGGCCTTATAATTCAAAACTAATCGCAGAATTACAAACATTCTTTACGAAGGCGTTCACGCAAATGGTGTTGTAAGCATCGTAAGCTCCGTATGTTATAATACTTTACGGAGCTTACGAGAGTTGGAGAAAATTTGAATTAAAACTTCACACGTATTCATACGATGTAGCAATTGTATTGTCCAACGTTGTTCAAGTGGCCAGACGTCCTGGTTATCCCAGGATTGTCCTGGTTTTAAGACTGCCTCCAAGGCGCACATTGTTACATAACCATTTTATAACTGAAATAATTCGCATAAACTTCATTCGCATTATTGTAGCTTTAATTTAGCTCTGAATCTGTTTTAACATCGTTTGTAACATGTATGACACCAATTTTTGAAAAATGATCAAAAAACAGAATTACACAGTAAACACTTTCTTCATCACACTTTAATAGATGCTTTAATAGAGCTTGGATTAAGAACTCGTTAGATTCTTTAAAACTAACATCAAGCAGTCCTACGGGACCTCACGAGGTAAGACTTGGACACAAACAATGGCATTAGTAATTTCTTTAACCAAACAAAAGCAGAAGCAAAACCAAACAAACAAAGCATGATTTTTAGGTCATTTGAGTATATAAAAATTGAGATTCGATTTTGATTCAATGGTATGTATATTAAGCAAGAGAATCAATTTTGGTTTAACTGTGAGTATTTAAAACAAGATAATCGATTTCGGTTCAATAGTATGTATATTAAGCAAAATAATCAATTTTGTTTAGTTGTGAGTATTTTAAGCAAGATAATCGATTTTGGTTCAATTGTGTGTATATTAGACAGAAGAATCAATTTTTGTGTAATTGTGAGTATTTAGAGCAACAGTGTTTGTATATATATAATATTGACTGATTATTGGTAACGACTGGCAAGACTTGGAGTGGAAAGTCTATATCAACATTAGATTTTCTCGGTGTGACAACTGAAAAACAGTTTACTGAGGTTATTTAGAGTCCCAGACACTTTGTAACTATGTTGATTTTGCACTCGAAAATAAATTTCATTTCACAGAGTCGATTTT
>JABASD010005241.1:0-12952 GCA_019776165.1 Pogonognathellus flavescens | reverse complement strand
AAAGGGGTTATTTGCGGCCTACGGCCGCAAATAACCCCTTTTTTCCGGAATTTGGGGGGGGCACGTGCCTCCAGTGCCCCCCCTCTCGGTACGTACTTGAGCAGTTGTGAATATAAATGATAACATTCTTTACTTTCCAACCGAAGAGTAGGCATTTTCACACTTTTGAGCAAATCTGCCGTGGACATCGTTTTCGCTTGCTGGTGTTTTTCTGCATTTATTTCTGACACTCCCTGATTTGTCACAATTTCTTCGTTGGAACTGTCAACTGCTCTTGCTGCTGTTTCATCGTAGGAATATTTAATTTCAATTGCATCCTCCGAATTAAAACTAAGTTCACATTCTTCTGTATTCACATTGTGATTCTCGTATGTCTCAAACCATGTATCGGAGACAATAGCATTATCGTCACTTTTTACTTTCTTCTCTTCTTGAGAATCAGCTGGTAATTCTTTTGACGTACTTTCATTGACTTCTTCCTTCAATGTCACATTTTCTATCATCTCAAAGGAATGACGATTTTGACGTACATCATAATCGGGTCTTTTGAAACATTTCTCTGTGGGTAAAACCGATTTGATTGAATTATCCATTTCATTCTGTGATCGACTTCGTCTGTCCAAAACATTTTTGGAAAATATTAAACTGACAGCCGAAATTTCCTTTCGTAGCTTTTCAACCTGTTCTTCCAGTGATATTAATTGACTTGCAGACTCATAACAACCACTACAACATGACACTGCTGTCTGTTTTTCGAAACCTTTTATGATAATTGAATTGTCTAAGTAGGTCAAACAACTTTTCAATGTTCTTTCCAAATCCACAGAAGTTGTCAGGGTGATGTTGTTTTCACTATTAAAACAGACCCAACAACCTCTCTTTTCTTGTACTGCTGGTTTATTCATTTTTCTGTAATTTTTCATTGATACCGCAAAAAATGCAACATTACCAAAACAGTAAATAGCAAATTGTGAATGGATTAATAATTCGAACAGGGACGCGAAAATTGTAACTATAGACTAATTATTAAATTGTTATTAGCGATGACCTACTAAAATCACATGCTGCGAATAAATATAGTGCACAAGTGATTTAGGATTTAGAACTGTGATGCCTTACCCGCTTACAAAATGAAGTTTCTCGTTTCTCATGTAAGTCTCATACTTTCCAAACACTTGTTTTTTTTGGTCTAGCGTTTCTGTATATTTAAGAATGGTGAGTTTTATCCTTGGCTCCTTGTCTCCTACTCTTTATTATTTATACATGGAAAACAACCAAACTTCAGCGACAAATATCTGTTGAGTGGAAACAGTTACAGACATATGGGTAAACTTTATAGGATAGTTAATTAAATTATCTATCCATTCTGCCTATAAAATATTAAGTAGCGCAAAGCGGTACTTTATAACAATGGTGTATACGTCTGTCCGTCTGTCCGTCCGTGACCTCTGTAACTCACGAACGGATAAACACAAATCATTCAAACTTCTCATACGTGATCTCTGGATCACAAGAGAGGTCCCATTGAAAAATGGTGTCAATCGGTCAACTCCTTCATGACCTTTGACATTTTAGAATAACAACTGTGTTAACACAGCCTCAACAGTACACTGCATTTTAAATACTGCTGAGTGAATTATATTTACGTTTGGAAGTGAAAACCGTCAAATTTGAAATTGGAAGACGAACGCTAATGTTTAAATATTTTGGGAATATTGGGAATTGATGTTTTTAAATATAATATACTACAGTCAGAGAAGGAATACGTCTGGTGTCTACGTCTGTCCATCCGTGACCACTATAACTCACGAACGGATGAACAGAAATCGTTCAAACTTCTCATGTGTGATCTACGGGTCACAACAAAACTCCCATTGAAAAAAGGGTCAATCGATCAACTCCTTCATGACGTTTGACCTTTTAGAATAACTACTGTATTGACACAGCATCAACAGTACACTGCAGTTTAAATACTGCTAAGTGATTCTATTTATATTTAGAGGTAAAAACCACCAAATTTGAAAACGACCGCTAAAATGCAAATATTATGAGAATAGTGAATTGTTATTTGTAAATGCAATATATAGTAAGAATAGTTATTCTGTTGCTAACTTATTTTTTGACAACCTCTTTGGTGACTTATCGTCATCGTTAGTTAATAATATTATATTCTTGCGCTACTTTATTGCACCGTTGCAAATGGTTTATTTTGTAAATTAAATTTGAAGTACAAACTACCGCCACCGAAAGATGCATCTGGAATCAATGAGACAAGTGCGACAATAATACATTAATTTATAATTACAGTTAGACTAATGAATTGAAATATATTATAGGCAAGAAAGATGGACAATTAAATTAACAACCAGACAAAATTTACCCCAGCTCTGCACTCGTTTTCAGTCAAACACTTTTTTATCAATTAAGCAAAAAAAAGCAAATGACCGAATGGAATTCCTTCCAAGGCGGTAAGAAATCCGACTGTAAATAGTAGTAGCCACAGTGCAGTGCAAATGCTAGCTACGTTACATTGGAGTGTCGGAAGTTTATTGAGTGTATCACTGTAAAACACGTGATAGTATTTGAAATTAAGTGTCACGAAAGCACCGCCCTTAATATTTACCAATGAGATAATTCTGTCATTTATTTCTCCTTTTGTGTGACAGCAGTCAACGTGATGACAATAACTGTAATTTGAATGCAGTTAATTGAAAATGTTTAGTATTATCGGAAAAATAGTATTGGGGATGGAATAATTTTTCATTTAAAAGTGAAGAAAACATTATAGTGACTGTGAGTGGTGTAAACCTTAAAATGGTCATGCGACCCTCCAAATTCCCAAATGATACCACATGAAATTAATAAATATAACTACTAGTTTCCAACTTGAACTGACTCGTTTTTATTCTTCATTATTTAAATATTCAAGTGGAAATAGTGATGATTGATAATCTCTTATCCGAAAAGCCAGGGCCGGTCAAACGCACGTGCAAGACTTTTTTCTTTCCCACTTCTGTTTAGTCTTGGCAGTTTGTGACTTGTGATGGAAGTAAAGAGTTTGAAGGTATATCATTTCTGCAATACTTCGCGTGTTTTGATTGGCTCACTTGGCTAAGAATTCTCATCAGTGGCTTAGCAGTTCACTTTTCAGTACAAATCGTGCTGAAAATACGAAAATTTGTTTCATCCCATTTCGAATTCTATTGGATCAAGGAGCAGAAATTGGTGCGCATTCTAAATGCCTAACGTCGGTCTATTTTATTTATGGATCTTGGATTTTGGCAGCATTGGTTTTGACAAATGAGTACAAAAATTGGAGCATTTCTGAATCGTCCGCTCCCAGAAAACATCTAAAAGTAGAAATGTTTGGGGAACGCGTCGATTTAAAATATTCACTCTATTCTCCTCTGAGTGGCAAAATGTACCATTACAAGTTTTATTTCAACTCTCATTTCTCACAAAGTTTAAAGGATTATACATCTAAAGTACCCGATTTTCTCAAGAACTGTTCCGGCATAATCCGTTACATAAATAGCTATAATATATATAAATAAAGTTGTAATAAAACTGCGTTTATATATGTATCTGACCAAATTGACAGGTATTACACCAGATTAAAGATAATGTTTCCAAAGAAAACAGGTGTGGTCATGAGTAAAGAAGAATTGATGCCAAGACAACTGTGATGGGTTTTAGAAGGTCCATACGAATTACAGCCTATGGAAGGAAAACGCATCGCTACTACATTAAGGCAGGTCGAGTTATAATGTACTGTTTAAAATATATTCCATTGAAAATATCACAACTTGGTCAAGGGCGTAGCCAGGGGGTGCACAGGGTGCACGAGCACCCCCCAGAATATGTAAGCTTACACTAGATGTTTTTGAAATTTTCAAAACACAAGCCAAAAGTACAATATTTTGCTCCAAAATAGCTATATGTAGTACAAATTTTCGCGCTACGCGCTAATTTAATTTGTTTCTTGGTTCATTTTTGCCCAGTTTTTGTTCCAATTTTTCGCGCTAAGCGCGGAAATGAGAATTCATAGGCGTAAGATGACCGTTTGATCACCACGAGTGGAAATACTAGTTACTAGACTGGTTAATCACATTAAAATCGCACTAAGCCACTCCGAAGCCTCAATTTACGATACTAAAATAAAAACATATATCTTCTTTCCGGCTGTGCACCCCCCAACTTTAAATCCTGGCTACGCCCCTGAACTTGGTCATATAGTGGTTAGGGTATGTAGTTAGAAAATGTAAATATTTAAATATTAGAATGCAAAATGAATGTTAATATCATTGTGATGTAAGTTTAATGGTTGAAATACGATTGCCCTTGTCTTGTGAACATTTTCTAACTCAATGTAAAAATAAAAATATTTTATTTGTCTGATTTATTTATATTGGATCGAAAAATCATCAATGTGCTAATTTGTCATATTGAAAAGATGAACATGATTAACATGAAATGTACATAAACCATTCAAATCTAGCAAGCTGAGATGTTGATACCTTTTATTATATACAGTTTATACAATCTTTTGTATGCTTTTGGTTTGGCGTGTATTTTTACATGTATAATGTATAGGTCCTTTGAGTTATTCTAGGCGTCACATATAAATCGTCGAACCAATGTAGGTGGCAGAAGTAGATGGCATGATTGTGATCACGCAAACTTTTCAAACCATTGACGTCAGGTATCACTTCAATAACCAACTACATGTTTTTATGGAGGGTTTCAAACGTAGTTTAACTTGATTTTATATAGAAAGAAATCGTGTCAATCGATTTATACTGAGACAGTTATTTGTTTACCATTTGGCGCCACGACTAATATTGATTGTAGGTGATTGGAAATTTCTTGAAGCCAGCTTTGTAGCTTGAATCCGTAAACGATTTTTTGATGGCATGTACAGGGTCGAAAACAACCTCTGAGCCCCCCACTGTGGACGAATCCAGGTGTCTGTGAAATAAACCAAGATACCCATCTTGTAGAGAATCTTTTTGCGCATCTAAAGAGCCATAGTAACATTGCGCTCAAAATTTTGGTGCGCACTGATAGCGCGCTAGCAAAAAGAAATCCAAAAAATTCCAAAAATTGTCCATTTTTTAACAGTTAGCAATTTTTTACAGCGGCACAATTTTTTTTAAACTGACTTCACAGCTGCATTCAGCATTAAATGATGGACAACCCACAAAATTTCATAACAATCAGTGAAGGTCGATTTTCGGACTTCTTTCACAATTTCCAGAAATTTCGCAAAAACAGCGAAAATTCCGAAACACCTTCGACCTTCACAGATTGTCATGAAATTTTATGGGTTTGTCCATCATTTAATGCTGAATGCAGCTGTGAAATCGTTTTTTTTCAAAAAAAAAATTGTGCCGCTGTAACAAATTGCTTAAAAAATGGACAATTTTTGGGATTTTTTGGATTTCTTTTTGCTGGCGCGCTATCAGTGCGCGCCAAAATTTTGAGCGCAATGTTACTATAGCTTATTAGATGCGCAAAAAGATTCTCTACAAGATGAATATTATGGTTTATTTCACAGTGTCCTGAATTATTTCCGACCCAGTATAACAGAAATAATTGTAGTATCAAAGTTAGGCTTAATAATCATTAAAGTGTGTTGCTTTTGTTTAAAACTTTCAAACGTTTGCTCGTGAAAAGTAAGGAGCTTATATAAACATTAAAACCATCTATGTGCCTTACACTGAATAATTCAATCGTCTACGTCTACTCTGGTATCTTGGGAACACAGCCTACAAACATTTAAAGCCCCTTTAAATAACGATTTTCTAAACACGTTTAGTTTCTTCGTAAGTTCCTTTCTTGCATGGAAAGTTAGTAGCCTTTATAATTGTTTGATACTTGGCATTTAATGGACAATCGGTTAAATACTTATTGAAAATTAGGATGTGGAGTTATGAGTTATTTAAAGTGAATTGCAAAGTCATTAATATATATTACTTTACTTGTTTGGGTTCAAAATAATATATAACTAGTCCATATATTATTGGGGTTTCACTAAAATGATAATATTATCAAATTTTTTAATTATTATCATATGTAGCTGCACTGACAGATATTTTAATTATTCTTCATATTTTTTTGAGGTACCTTTTTCACTTAATCTGAATCATAGCATGAAGTTATTTTCTCGGAAAAATCTAGCAAGTTAAGATTTTTATACCTTTTATTCCATACATATTATACAAGCTTTTCTGTGATTTTGATTCTGCGTGTATTTTAATGCGTATTGTATTTTAGTTAATCCTAATTAAAACATGTAAATCTACGAATCAATATAAAGAACAGAAGAACTGAAGAACACACAACCTTTACAAACCCCTGTCGTCATATCTCCCTTACACTTAATAATTCAACGGTCGGGTATCCTATTAACAACGAATTCAAACATTTACAGGATCCAGTATGTACGATATATAATAATGTAGATTTGGTGATATTATAACTAACTAAAAGAAGTAAGTGGACCTGAGTCACTTAATTATAATTGCGTTAGAAAACAACTAAAATTTAATGAAATGTTCAAACATTTCTGGCTGCTCGAGTTTCCATTATATTTACACACACGAAGGAAAATGACATTCTCTGATTTAAGCTTATAGGGACTGTGCGCTTCATAGAGGCATGACAATCGTTCCAACTCTTAATACTATAGTAGGTTTTCATAGGCGGACTTTGCTCCATGTACGTTCACTCAATACACGTATTAACTCATATTTTTGAAAAATCGCAACTCGAAAAGTATTGATTTGAAAAATGTGAAAATTACGGAAATGTATCCTTATCGGTAGCTTTGTTCAACAAAAAATACCCCAAGCCTGTACAAAATTTTGTTCTCGCACACTCGCACAATCGAGGAGAGAAGCTTTTGGGAAATTCGGAGTGGGAGCTATAACATGAATAGTCCAAACTGATTCTCTTGTGCACAGTCCCTATAGAAGGAATTCAGGACCGGGGACTGTAAGTCATAAATTCATGTCGTTCATACATTTTGCGTTGCATCCATCTGCCTACTTCCGTTCTTCAACATCCAATAGTTGCACTGACAGATATTTTAATTATGTTTCACACACTGCTTCCTCAACCTGCACAAACATTTGCAAAAAATGTGTCAATCTTTTATCTTTCAGTAAGGTAACTTATTTTGCATACGCTGAATCATAACATAAAGTTATTTTAACGATAAAATCTAGCAAGTTAAGATTTTTATACATTTTATTCTTTCCTTATTATACAAGCTTTTCTATGATTTCGGTTCTGCGTGTATTTGTCTTTCAGGTAATCCTAACCGTGGCATGTAAATCATCGAATCAAAATAGAGGACAAGGACAGAAGAACAAGCAACCATTGCAAATCATTGTCGTCATATCTCGTTTCACTAAATAATTCAATGGTCTGGTATCCTACGAACCACGAATTCAATGAAGTACCTACTATCTACCTTACGTTAAGTAATAATATTTTACACAACATGTGCTTTTTCCATATCGGAGGTTTTTTAGCTGCACGAAAATGTAGTAGCTTTCATAATGGTTTGGTATGCGAACTTTAGTGGACGAGCTACTGACTACTTTCTGAAAACTACGATGGTGGGGAGCTTTAAAATTGAATTGCAAATAATAACAATTTTGTTATTTATGAGTCCTATTTGGATACACAATAGTATATAGTTAAAACATATATTATTGTCAGAGCAGAGGGTAAACTAGGTTTTGATAGGCCTACGTACATTATTGTGAGTACGGCCTCAATAATATCTTTCTAGTTATTCAACAAAAATTATTTTTTATAATCAGTTAATGCCAAAAACACATGCCGATTCAATCTTTAAGGCAAAAGGCACCTTCCTACAATTTTATGTAATAAACTGTCGAATTACATTCCTTATGTTTCGAAGAAATAAAAATAATCATTACTAAAGAATAGTTACAGCTGCCAGATTTGGTTTTAAGCCAGCATTTTAAGTTTCCAAACAGCCGGTGCGCCAAAAAAGGTCAAAACGGTCTTGCAAATAAATATTTTATTCCAATTCAATCGCATTTAAATCTAAATAAAAGGGATTTGAAGAGTTCCAACTCTCCAAATATCAGCAAAAACAGCAGTTGCCGTATATCCCCGTCTGTTACTATAGTAGCTTTAACTCAATTTGGCGTATCAAACGCCTCCCCCAATTAGAGGCCCCTCCTAACAAAATTTAATGTTTAAAGATTTCTAGCTTAATACACAAAATGATTTTAGTAAATTTTGACATTAAAGTGTCAAAATCAGTGACAGAAAAACGAAACATTTAAAATTTTGTGCATTTTATGCCGAAGTAGTGCAAACAATTCCATGTTGTTCATCGTAATTTTACATTAAAACACTCATAAATAAAAGCCCCATCTATTACTATCCACCCTTTAAATCCCTCCAAATATGGATTTCACAAATTAGAAGCCCCTATTTCAATTACCGATAATACAGTACTTCAAGCGACCGAATGGCCCTCTCAGATTTAGTACATTTCTTTGCTTAGATAATTATTGTAATTTTCTTCGTGTCTTTTCCACTTGTTATTAATACTAATTTCTAAGAATGACAAGCCAAAAAATAAGAATGAATTTTTAATACGTACAGGACGAAAATTATTTTTCGAAACTCAATAATATAATTAATGATCATTTCGGAAAATATCTAGTCAATAGTACCTCCTCGGTACGGCCCCTAACTCGGTCCGGCCTACCTACATGTACGTACCTGAACTCCCCATCGCTTACCCCCTGATTATTGTATTTTCAGTAGGGTGTTACTTCAATCACAATTTGTGTGAAGTTTTCTCCAATTTTTATACACACAGGAATTCAGAAAGATATTCATATGATAATTTTTATCAAACATTTCTCTGACTCACTATTATTTGTGACTCAGTTTGCCGACATTTGCATTACAGGGTGTGAGTAGAATCCAATGGTTCACTGATTGCAACAAACTAGAAAATAGTTTTGAACTGTCAAAACCTTCTTTCTTGGGGCCTTTCCCACAAATTAAAGCAGGAAGGATTTGACTGGTGTCTTCATTGAGCTTTGGAACACAATAAATGAAATATTTACCCAATACTGCAAACAATATTAATAATTCACAAAATTTAACATAATTTGAATGCTAGATTGATTTTATGTAAAAAATAACATAATTATTTACCATCTTCATGCAAACTCCAATCTTCAGACAAAGAAACATCCTCGGCTTTGTACAATTCAGAGTTGATTAAATATTTTGCTGCGTCGTGTACTTTCAGGGGTCGAATAGTTTCATACCAGTGTGGTCTGTAATTCAGTCGCCTCATAAGTTGAACTTGTACTGTGGAAGTCTCATCAAATTTTCTAGGAAGAACTTGTGCGCAAACATCAAGATCATTTTCTACATTTACAACGTTTCCACGTAAAACTGACTGGCGTTCAGATCCTAATAACCGTATTTGCATAAAAGGTAATCGCAGTGCCACCAGTCTCTCCTCAAGGGGTGATAAGTCCTAAATACAAATAGTTTTATACTTATTGGATGGAAAAGTAATTTATTTTGATGTTCAATGATGTTTAAAATCATATTAATTTTAGTAAAGTAATAATAAAATATTGAAGCACCTTAAGTTCGGGAGGAATTTCAGGGAAATCCAATCCGTTTGAAAGAGCAAGTCTTGGAATTCGATTTTTAGTCACCGATGTTTTGCATGTACTACATAATCGATGTTCATCTTGAGAAACATGTAAGACAGAATTAATGAAGTCGTCACTGCATCCTCGGGCCTTGAGAGCTACTTTTGAAATGACAGATGTGGATTCTTGATAATACAGTCCCCCGCAACATGAGCAAATGAAAGAAGGTGCGCGTTTAATTTTTTCGTTGTATTTTTCTAACAGACGTTCGTACTGGGATTGCTCCAGTTTTCTTCTCTTTCTGTTAATTTCAGCATTTATCATTGAGTGAACTCTTTTACGTTGTGAGTCTTGCATCTTTTTTCGGTGACATTCAGCATCAGTCTTTTGGTGAGTTTCACGACGGCAAGGGTCTTTTAACGCCTTTCGGTGTGCTTCCGCGTCTCTTAATTTTTCCCCTGTACGCCTTAATGGGTCTAGTCTGGTAATTCGATGAGAATCAGCATCATTCATCCGGTGAGCTTCACGACGTCCGGAATCCTGCAACGCCTTTTGGTGTGCTTCCGCGTCTCTTAATTTTTCTCCTGTGCGCCTTATTGGGTCCAATCTGGCAATTCGATGAGATTCAGCATCAGTCATTCGGTGAGCTTCACGACGTCCTGAATCTTGCAACACCTTTTGGTGTGCTTCCGCGTCTCTCAATTTTTCTCCTGTGCGCCTTAATGGGTCCAGTCTGGCAATTCGATGAGATTCAGCATCGGTTTTTTGATGAGCCTCGCGACGCTGTGGATCTTGCATCGCTTTTCTATGAGATTCAGCATCAGTCTTTTGGTGAGCCTCACGTCGTTGTGGATCAGTCATTTCCTTCCGTCTCTTCACACAGGCCTCTTTTCGTTTTTGTGCTTCGCTTCTCTTTTTTAATTTAGGCATGATGAAAATTGGATAAAGACAGATACGACGTAGAGGCCGTGTACTAGAGTAAGAATAGCAAATCAAAATTCAAACTTTATATTGAATTGATTGTAGACAACTGAAGGTGTATTATTTTAAATTACAGAAGGAAAATATGGGTGTGCTTTTTTAAATTTTAATACTCTATATGTGTTAATTATGTGCTAATAAACTAAAATTTACTTTTTAACAAGCCTATTACACAAAGTAATTGCTTGTGGTATGAAAGAATTGCCGTGCAAAAATGCATATTGAATTGTAACAGAAACGAAAAAATTAACACTTCCATTTCTCTACTTGGGTTTCTAATTTTTAGTCTTAAGCTAATATAAATAATTTGTATTTATTGAAATGTGTTATTTTGAATGATCACATTCAACAGCAAAATATTGAATAATTTCACATAAACTGACATTATAGTTAATTTTTCTAATATAACAAGTTAACGGATTTCTTCTGCCTTATTTTTCTCTGTTAATAGTGAAAAATGCACTGCCACTAAATATATAAATACGGTTACTCGACTCTGTAAATTGAAAACGAGTCGCACAGGATAAACTTAACAATAAACCACATATACACTTAATCGTACCTACTGCTGTTTTTAATCACTTTGTAATTTTTGTAATTATATTACTGTTGAGCCACAATGCATTTTTCCATGTTGTTTGCTACATGTTTCATCACTACATCTTTGAGCAGGTGTACACTAGAGCATTTTCATTAGCCCAAAACCCAAGAAAATTTTGGACTGGGTTGGGTTGCAAAATGTGAACATTTATTTTACAATTCAAGTACCAAACGAATTAATAGTACATATGTGCTACAAATGCGCCACGTAGTTCAATTGCATTCTGCAGCCAGTAAACGGAACACACTTGGAGATTGTCTACTGAATAGCTACATTATTGGTAAAATTTGAACTATTGATCAAAATTGATACGAATTTGAGGATTATTTAAAAAATCACTTCATTGATATGATTTAATACGTTTATATTAAAAAGCTATACTTTTGAAAGCAGGTAGGGTTGGTTTTTGGCACATTGGGTTGGGTTCAAGTTGGAGAATTCGTCACGGGTTGGGTTAACAGAATTGGTGGGCCAAAGTGGGTTGGGTTGCAAAATGTTGACCCAAAAAATGTTCTAGTGTACACCTTGGTAGCATCAAGACTGAACACAGGAATGCTTAGAAGGTGATTAATGTTTTTTTAATAGTTGCTCATATATATAATATGGTTTTATTTATTAATTCGGCCCATCGTTTTGACTGAAAAGTCATTTTTTCAGCTGCACACCAATTATAGTTTACATAAATTCCTTGGCTATCAAAGCAACGCAAAAAATGTCAAATTTGGAACGTAAAATAAAAAAATCGGGCTAAAATTCAGTGACATTCTACGAATTATTTGTGACTATTCTGACTATTTTATTAATTCATTTGAAAATGCACAGCTGTTGTCCTACAAATTCGTCAAAATCTTATTAGGTTAAATAAATATTTGGACATCAACAAAACAAATGAAATCTTTAACACAATAATATTGTTTAGTCGGATGTTTCTCTTTTTCTAAATCTGCGTTATAGTGCGGATCTGAATTAGGTTTAGGTAAAAATATTTCCCGATTCGTAGAGTGACAAGAAATGTTTATTTAAATAAAAATAAAAGTCGTTAAAAAGGGCTTACCTGTGATATGATTTTCACATGAGTTGAGATAATTGTTGAAGTGTTTCAATAATCTTCAGTCTTCATAAATTGTTTATATTTAGATAGGAAAAACGATAAAATTCAAAGTTATTAGAAACTACCACATATACAAAGCCAAAAAAACGTACTGATGACTGGATAAAAACTAGTTTTGCAGAGCACAACAAAGTGAAAACAAATAAAACAATTTTCAGCCTACAGTTAGCAGCAGTAAAAAGTTTACGTCGCATACGCCGACGCAAGAACACGGAATCAAATGTTTTCCCGATTTAATTCAAAATCAAGCTCAGTTTTGCGTAACAAGTTGAGAGAATTGAGTCAGGTGTCTACAAAGTGCATTAAATGAAAATTTTGTGATTACTTTTATAAAATGCATAATTTATTTATTATAATTCATTATAAATTACTAAAATTCAATAAAAAGGGCTTACCTGCGATATTATTTTCACCACACATGATAGGTAGGAGTCGATGCTACACGTGACTTGGCAATGTGTACCTAAACCAAAATTGCGTCACCACATTTCCTCATTCCTCACCCATGAAATTTAAACGAATTTTGACACTTTTAATTGTTTAACCGACTTAAAATTCGAACTGCAATGAAAGTTGAATTCTGATTTT
>JABASD010005240.1:0-12954 GCA_019776165.1 Pogonognathellus flavescens | reverse complement strand
TATCGTGTAGACAGACAGACAGACCGACAGACAGACAGACCGACAGACAGACAGACCGACAGACATATCGGGCACATAAGACCTCGTGAGGTCTAAAAATAGTGAGTTAAAAGCGATGAAAGCAAAAGGAAAGTAGAAAACGTAAGAATGCCAAAAACGTCTTTTTAGTCTCTATAAACTACAAGACAAACTATAAACTCCACTCATAGCGTCATATGTGAAGGCACTAAGGTTGTTGCTCAGTTTCTGCATTATATCACCTTCAAAATAATACTGCACGATGCAAAATTTATAAAGGCAGTTGTACAAAAGTGAAGAATTCGTAGGAATCCACTTATTTTGACATTATGTTGAAAACAAAAGTTTTTCCTTCTGATTCGAAGTAGTAAGATCAAGTCCACAACAATATACCAGAAGTTGTCATGTTGTCAATATAATGCAGCTGTTTTATTTTGCTGACAGATGTTGTGTCGATATAATAATGTTTTATACATAAAACATGGAATGAACTCGAACAATTTACTCCGGTGAA
Source organism: Pogonognathellus flavescens (assembly GCA_019776165.1). Classification (NCBI taxonomy): domain Eukaryota; kingdom Metazoa; phylum Arthropoda; class Collembola; order Entomobryomorpha; family Tomoceridae; genus Pogonognathellus; species Pogonognathellus flavescens. The sequence goes on along the minus strand of JABASD010005240.1, from coordinate 12,422 downwards.
TTTTTCTACTTTCTCTCCCACCTAAATCTATACCTTTATTGTTTTTTGTTTGTATATACTATACTATATAGTCAACAGTTAATAGTTATATAGTGGTGTAACATATATTTAGGATATAATCCCAGATATAATTCGCCATAGAGTTATTTATTTACGTGTGTTTCGTACAGGCAATACAGATAACAGCTTTGTAGGCATAAGGTACAGTGTACAGTACCAGTGCACACATTCATATTGATTCGTGTTTGGACAAAGATGAAAGTGTAAGGGTTATATTTGTTGTACTTATACATTTAATAATATAGCACGACTCAGCACATACTAGTCGTGATCAAATAAGATATTGTTTGTACCCGTCATTGCATTGGGAAGTGTGTTTCCTTGCCTCATGTAATACGATATGCCTGTTCGGAGTTTACGAGGCTACGTGTAGATTCAATGTCTGTGTCGCCATTTTGTGTTTATTGGACTCACACAAACCGTCAGTCGCTATTTTGCGTATTTTCCCCAGGGAGAGTGGAACGGAGTCATACTTCAATACTTCCATTACTTTTCGCAAACTTTCACCAACAAAAATTAATACAATCATTCCGAACATCCTGTCGAAACCCGAAGTCACTATAAAAGCTCTGGTTCTATTTCAGTATTTCAAGAAGGAAATACCTAAGCCCATACAGGATGCTATGATACACAATTCTGCATTTAACCAGAAATAACCAGTTACAATTTACATATAGAATATAATTCCTGCCTACTTTACCTTCTTGGTTCACCTCCTTTTGCTTGGAGTACACACGCTCGTTCACAGACTTGAAATATCCAGACAAGGACAAATTATTATGACCTATCTTTTGAAGACTTACGTACAGATATGCATAAAGCAATTGCAAATACTACATAGTACTACATTGATGCGACTGTAGCTTTCGAGTTATTTGCCGTGGTGAATGGATAGTATCTTCCATATTTTAATTCACCCTGTATTGATCGTAATTTAGGTATATTATATTGGGTAAAAATTGCATGAGAATGAAGGGATGTGTTGAACTCTTTAAACTCATGTAAAATGTAAACCCAACATATGTACAAAGTAAAATAGGTACTAGATGACTTTCACCAGAAAGGGTTGTTCAACTGGTTGAGTGTATCTCAAAGAATCTCAATTACCCATAGTCGCTGACAGTCTTGATATTTATATCCCTCCTTTCTGTTTTTGTTTAAACCATTACGTCAGTTGTTGGTTGCTTTTAACTATTGTTTGTAACTATGTCGTTTTCGGCTGTGTAGTCTGTATTGCTTTTTACTACGACGCATGGTGTAGTGCTGTAGTAGTAGCATGCTAAAACCATGATTACAGAGTAGTAATACGTATAGTAAAGTTTTATACTGTAATGTAATCCTGTAATTGCAATAAGTTTTATTTGTCAAGGATATCAAACTTTCCTCGTCATACATAATATCCTATTACGGTTGGTTACTACTGTGGTCTTGTTCTGCCATCAATTTCAAAGTTACTGTCCACATGCAGCTTTCATAGAACAAGATAGAAATTCGCGTGTAGAAAAAATCTATGTTATGTTTGCCTGCATTAATTACAAGAGTAACGGTATAAAATTCGAAAAGTTGTTCGTGTAATATTATATCACAATCACAACCCGGTTTATTATTGTACATTACGTCTGTCTTATGATATCACCATTCACGGATCTATGCGAGTTTAATGGCAGACATTGCCATTGGTAATGTGACATTAAATAAAATTTTATAGTTCATTGTACTCTTTCCAAAGTCAAAAAGACTTTCTTCTCCGTGAAAGTTATCACCAACACTTCTTCTTGAAGTGAGACACAGATAATATAAAGACTCATTACATCATGCACAACAAGCACAGTACGTTGTTACTTGATAAAGTAGATTTAAAGTGTACGAAGGAAAGTTTCTAAAGTACATTTATCAATGTATTACAACATTACTGACTACCAGCAAAAGGTTGAGAAAACTTTTGGAAATGCAGTTACAGTTCGTGTGCTGCAATGCAAACTTCCTGTGTAGAATCCGCTAGCTTAAAAAGAAGGGATATCATCTTAAGCATTATTTATTATTATGCTGCATCATGTATAGTATTCGCTTGTCGTACTCCTACAATATGTACATAGTCTATACAGCTACTACTATACTGTCTACTACTATTTGTAATATATAAGGGTTGTGTACAAATCGTTGTATATGGTTTGTGAACAACCATATATGTATTAGTAACAGAAACAGTAACGTTCTCCAAGCAGATGACAAAGATAGAATTGTGTTGTTATACAATACTGAAATATTGGACAGCTTGGCAGAAGACACGTACGCAAAGTTGAAAGTAAGTGCAAAGATGGAAAGTGACTGAGAGTGAGTAAACTAATGCGTAGAACTAAAGGGAGTTTGTCTTTCATTTTGTTTTTGCTGGTTTTACGTGACGCCGTCACTGTTTAGGTATAGTCTTAAGGGACGGAATTGTACTTGGAAGAAAAGTAAATTGCGACTTTAGATTGAATTTAAGAAAGCGATTCCAGAAAATGTCATTGCAAGTATACCAACATATTATTAAACTCCTGGATGCCGTAATAGAATATTTACTTGCTCCATATGGATCCGATAGTCAGTCTGTATAATACGATCTTCTACATTATTAGAGTATGTACACAAGCAATGTTCTATTTGTCAAAAAGAAATCTTCGTTGTCTTTACACAAATTTGAAAACGGGTTCGTGTTACTTATCTTCGTGGAAGTATATATATTATGTAACATTATGTTGGCAATCTATTTTTGATTGATTTATCTGCAAAAATGACAGAATTGATGTATTTTGTAAAATAATCACTTTCGCAAAAAAAATTCTCATAATATTAAGAGCGAAGTAATATTTTTAAGTGTTGTAGACAATTGCACTTACAATTAGAAAAGAGTTGTATATTTTATAAGTTTACGTATATCTCTAAGCATCTTAAGTTTCAGTGAAAAACAAAATGATTTAAATATCTGATTTGAACAGGTAAAGTAAAAACAATAAAACAAATAAAATATTACATAATGACGTCGAGAGTTTTTGGCTTTCAAGAAAATAAATTTCTGTATGTGGAAGGAAGATTTTATCTGTCACTATATAGTAGAAAATACGATTTGCACTTGCACTATGTAATCAATATTAGATTTGTTAATATTATAATATCAAGGCAGCAGTTAGCAAAGTAGTTTGCAAGATGCATTAACAGGATTGCCTGATTTACTTATTTTAGTGAAGCTGGAAAATTGGCAAATATCACGTAAAGGATACCACATGCTACTTCAACATACAATTTAAGCCCTTTCTAAAAATTACTTATGTGCACTAGTAGCAATAAGTGGGGAGGCAGAAAGTTATTGAATAAACTACCACAGTTGTTAAGCTAAAATACTGTGAAAGTATGGAAGGGAAGATATACTTAGGAATTAAATATAAAATGCCATCAAACCATTAAGATTTGGTAAGATTGAGGTTTTTATAAGCCTCGAAAGTATAAGTAAGTATAAGATTAGGTTTGCACAAGAGGATACTATGAAAGTAGGCACCTAAATAAATTTCTTGTGTATATTCTGTGTATATGCCTAACCTTCTAACGACAATACACATTATACATTAAAAATATTGTATGATAATAATATTACTTCTACCTTTGGCATCCCAAGCCATTATTATAACCGTTCCTTGCTCAGATGAGGATAATTTGGAAGAAAGCCTTGATATCTTTTCATCTGAAGATTAGAGCTTTCCCTTATTTGCTTTCTCTGAAGTTCATTGAAGCATGTTTTAGGTTTAGGTTCCTCAACTTTGACAGAAATGGCATTACGTACGACTGCAATTTCAAACTAAGACCCTCTTATGAGTTGAACATATCTCCAGTAGTAATATTCTCTTATATCTGTGGAGCATAACGTGTTCTTAGGTAGTGAAGAGTCTTACTTTCACAGAACATTGGCATGGCAGTATTAGTAGTATGTCACAATTTATTCTCTGCCTCCTATTATTGCTTATATACTTTTTCCTGGTGGTCCGTAGCGTTGTTTACTTGGAGTCCTAAGAAAGCACAACGGCCTAAAATACTTCTAAGTGAATGGAAGTAGTCAACATAAGCCATAAGAGAATATCAAGGATTGAATTGAATTGAGGCTTGAGCTTGAACAGTTCAGCTCAAGCTCTCTCCCCAAGTAGTTCAGTTCAGCCAGTTCTATTCTAATTACGAGTTAAGCTTAGACTTTGTAGTCATTACTACTTTGCTTCTTCGAGAACAACGCACTCGGTTGCTTCCTTCAATGCATGCAATGTACTTCTCTCTCTCTCTCTCTCTCTACTAAAGATGCCTCAACTCATGTGTTTTTAACTTTACTATAAATGTATTTCTCCCAATGTGTTCCTACTTCTACCTCTACTATGCATGTGGTATTATACACAACCAGAACTTTTACAGAAATGGCTTGCCCTATACACTATATAACAGTACACTTTCTCCAACTATTTCTTACGTCAAGTCAAGTAGATACAACTAAATATATCTGGTACGTACCTCTACCTTCAATCATTGTGTTCGCAGTTCACTGCCCATTTGCTATTTACCTATCTCCTTGCTTCATGGAATGGCAACACTTATTTCAATTCTTCTACGCTTATTATCTGTACTTTGCACGCGTCAAATGCGTATATAGTAACTCACAGAAAGTAATCATGCCCAACCAATTTCTCCAACTGCAAATACTTACGTACTTACATTCCCATACACTCTGCATTATTTTTAAGGCCTGGTAATATCTTATATATAGGGCAAATCTAACTATTCTACTGTAGCACTTTAGATTTAATGGTATGTCATGTCGTAGAGTTTGCAACTTTGAAATGGATGCAATCGATTTTCATTATTATTAGTATATAAGGTCTTCTAGTCTATTGCTTCCCACTAACTACTTTACTTAGTAGTCTCTCTCCCTGATTCAAATATAGGAAATGACAAACCTATACATGTTATTTCGGAGCTTTTCATATCAATGCTATACCGGGTAGAATGCATAGACTCCCGTAAATAAGTAGTAATTTCAATTTTCTTCCCAGTTCCCAACTTTAAATCTGATTCTATCAACCTAGGTAAGGAACATACCTAAAATACCATTTTACAAAAATCCAACTTTCTTTTCAAAGGAAAACTTAGTGACACACGACATGAAAAGAATTTTTGTCTTTGTAACTACCTACGGAAATAGTGTGATTTAACGACGGAGAATGAGGTAGAATGTACCTAAATGCCTGAAAGCTTTAATGTTTGCGTTGAGAATGTCAGAGATGAATAAGCAGCTCCGATTAAATGAAATGTAAGTTTGATTATCTCGGCATACGCTTCTTGCAGTCTGTTAAGTCAAAATAAATTAATTTAGAAACTTATTTCAACATTGCCACACAACTGAAACTGTTATCTCATCTCCGATTGTAATCTTGTCGTGCAGAAAATTGGTGGTTTTGACATCAAATTGAAGAAGCGTCATAAAGATTGAGACTACAGCTCTGCGACTACAAGCTTCCTAATTTATGTATGTAATCACTTATTGTTAGTGGCAGAAGTAGTGTATGTATTCTTCTGTCGTAAGAACCATGTCAAAATTCTATTTATATTCCACACATACAATATTAGCTTAACTTTGCAAAAGTAGTCGTGCATGTGTAAACTTTAGAGAAAGTCACTTTCCCTATGGCTCTTCGTCTTTCTTCAAGATCCAACTAACTGTTTGATAAAATATACGCAATATATCATGAACCGCACCAGACCAAGTTGACTTGCAAGGTAATGAGATGTCAGCTAATTTTAACAAGTAAAACTGCGCTGCAATACAGGCAAATCTGCTACAACTACTACAATGACATCACTTTCCTTCATAATATAACAGTTTGAAATTTCAAAACACTTTATCATATGTAACGTGTAGGGCAGGGACACTATAATTATTCTTCACACTAGTAAAAGCACAATCAGATGTGTAAAATTAATCAAGAAGGGAAATGAGCATGCAAAATCAAGTTCAATCTATATAGATTAGAGAAGTACCTACTATAGGTATAATAAAAGTAACCTTTATGAGGCTTCACGCGCGCCTTGCTAAGTTGTTACAGATACAGAACGGTGCTGTAATAACATAAAGCGTTTGCATGTTAACTACTTCTGTGTACTAAAATAAATCCAATCTAAATCCCATACCTAAGGACTATACCACATTTAACATAGAGCATTATAGCCTTATAGCTGTTCTTTTGTCTTCTATATTAACGATGTGGGGAATGATGAAATTCCGTTGTGAAATTAATTTGGGTTTTGCACGAAATATTATGTCAGCCACTTACTGTTTCGGATTTCTATATAAAACATGGAGATAATGAGGCGAAAATTGCTGATATATATTGGTCACGGTATAGTTTGTATGCGAATACTATATAGTATGAGAATAGTAGACTATAGGTTTCTTTATGTACTTTACCAGGCTGCTATAGCATTTTACCGTGAGTGGTGCATGGAACGGAACAAAGGATAATTTTTCCATCAACTCCCTATTGTTGAGAAATAGAGAAGTGCAAATGAACTTGGCTACGCTTTTAAAGTGAACTCATCTGAAAATGTTTGGTTCAGAGAGCAATTAGCATATTTCTGGTTTGTTTTCAACTTGCAGTTAAATTTTCATTTCACCTAGCCTATTGGAATTAGAAAAAAATGTTTAGGTGAACATTTAATGTGTTATGTAAGACAAAGGTTATAAGCAAGTTGGTTTACCATTTACTATAAGTACATATGTGTAGCAGGAACATTTTTCCACGCAGTACTGAATCTTGGAAGATCTAGATTACCCTGCATATAATCAAAACGGTATTTGCCTAGATGTACTATTGTCTGATTTCATAGGAATGAATTTCTAGAATATAGCATTTTCAATCCCATCATCAGCGGAAAAGACCATAAAAGAAAAGGCGTACAAAGAGGGACACACTACTGGTTTCACGGGGCTGCCCCTTTAACTTATTTGTGCCTCTTGTAAAGTTAGGTTCTTCTGGGTACTCCCTTGCATAAGGATGCCCTGTGAATCCTAGGATCACTAAATCATAAATTCCGAGGATTTATGTTGGACAGTACAATTCTATACTTTCCAGGAGAAAATCTATTTATGCACATGGCAAACGGAGTTGCTTGCAGTGAAGTGGATCTTCCACCTGTATGATTTTCACAGTTGAATAAGTCCACGAACCATAATATCCTAGAAATGTTTGCTTCGTATAGATATTATGAAAATAAAAAAGCAGTCACGTTATGTCTTCCAAAACTAGTCCACTAGGCTTTAGGTAAGCATAATAATAATTTGCGCTGTACACCATTACGATTACTGAACTACTGCTGGAAGCTTTCGATTATGACATAATTATTAAAATGCTAAACAAACTTTGCCATGTCACATCTGTGTATTCTGTAGATAATATTTCAAAATACCATGTACCTACGTACTGTTTATTACCTACAGTCGTGCTTGTTTGCTTGGCTTTAGACTTTCTTTCTGACTACTAGAAGATATTATAATTTCTGTGCTATGCTCCATGTACCTGTGTCATGTTTGTGATTTACCGTGAAATCTCCCATGCTCTTTAACGAACTGGAATACAAATAATTTAAGTACCTATCCTCATTAGGAAGAACTCATAAACTCACATGGATTTAATTTCACTTACATAGTACTATACTATGCACTACAAGTCATCAGACCTAACTTGGTTTCAAATTAACTAGAATTTCTTGTAGTGGAAATATTTAATAAGCGTGATGCAATTCAAATACACGCAACAACTAGATGGGTATATTTATTCTGTGTATATCCTATTTATACCAAACAGTAGAATGAGGAAATCTCATTAAGAAAGTGGAGCCTGGAAATACTGACAAATTGCATTAAGCATAAGTGAGGTAGTCAAACTACTGTCATAAAATGTGCCTTGTACACGTTCGCTTGTGTGTAGTGTATGCACGTGTAGTAGTATGCAATTTGAAGAATTTAAATTCACTTTCCTGCTTAACTGGCAAAAATGTGGCAAATGTATTCATCTTGATGTATAAAAAAGTTCTACTTTTTTACTTCTGTGTAGTAAAATGCGTAAGTATAGTGAAAAATACCTACTATGCTTTAGCTTTATTTGGTGCTTCTAGTCTAATACTACTACATTATTGATTGAATTTGTTAAAGAAGCTTAAAATAGTATTGATATTCCATTTATCTAAATCTGCCATTCACTGATACAGTTCAGATATGACCTGGGATGATGTATGAACATGACTTAATGCGACAAGCTCACATCGGGATAAATGAGCACGTATATATAAATACCTACTTTTACATAGCTTCGTCAACCTATCATCAACCATGACTCAATTCTTTCTAAAATTTTAAAATCATTCCTTTTTTAGTTTAGTATATCATATAACTACACTAAACTAAATACCTATCTAGTATCTACTGTATTACGGATATTTAGTATCATGCATTCCTTAAATTCACGGACGTAGCAGACTTAGCAATAAAATGTGAGAATAAATATGTATATTACACTTGACATAAACCAATTTTCCAAAGGAAATGTAGTGTCAAATATTAAATAGGTGGATGGTGGATTGGATGTATTCATTCAATTTGAATTGCTTATGTTTTGACGTTTTCATTATGCTCATATTTATGGTTAAGTATATCATTGAACAAGTCTGCCATATAAGTCCAGCTTCGTAAATAAATAAAAATGTTATATAAAGATGTCCATGTACAATATTCCGTTTCATTTTCGCATCCAGATTTATCCAAATTAAACTTAATCGTCTGGCAATAATTTGAATTTGGCAAGCATTTCTCGCCAAATTCAAAAGTACAATACTTGTAAACAACATTAATTTTGATGCTTTTCGATAGTTAATACTTTAACACTATGTTTGTGCCACCCCAAATACATAGGTATATCCTAATTCAACTAATTATACGCAAATGCCAACATTTTCATTTGATAAAACACAAGTAGTCAAACGTTCAGAATCAAAATATCTGTCAGATAATGCTTATGATCCTGAATAGTCGAAACAACTAGTCTTTCCATTTATGGAACCTTTTGTTTTGTAAAAAGTATTGTCGAACTAAATGACCTTTAACAGAACACTCACTTCGTCATTCATCGTATCATTAGTTATTAAACCTGCTCTTGCATGCCAATTCCCCAAGTAGTAACTAGTTCCTAAACGAAAGGTTACATTTCACGGCTTCCTATACGACTATTTCATTTGTCTGTATATATAACGAGTAGGTACAGATTTAAAGCAGCACAAATCGTTACAATTTAAATTAGAATCTATGTAATCCCATCTTTAATAGGATTACAAGGATGCAAAGGAATTTAAATTTATATTTATACAGGCATGAAGACACTAATAATACTAAAGTGATAAGTTTGCTCTAAATATAATATAGTATAAACTATAACCCATAGCCCAAGTATGCTACAACTTTGAAGTACATATGAAAGTATGTCTAGTTTGTTGTGCCAGAATTATTGATTAACGAGACTTATAAAATACAAGCTGGATAGTGCAAATTTTTACGTCATGGCAATCTATTCAATTCTAGGGATGACGTTCTTCGAACGGGCGAAAATTGTTGAGTGCCTGAGTAAAGAGACTGCTCAAGCTCAAGCCTTTATGAATTGGGTGTATGATTTAATCCGTTACCAGCATAGAGAAAATTATCAACAGCCTATCATGCTGCATTTTACATATCGTTCAAATTCTGCTGACTCCATGTACGGATGGTCTTTTTTCATTTAATCCTCACGATTTCTGACTTGCATGAGTGAAGCATGCTGCGTATGTTTTATGGAATCATGCATGAATGACAATAATTTACTGGCGTGTTAGATGAAAGTATGGTAAAGGATGTAAAAAGCATGATGGAATGAAGCTTTGAGATACCATCCAAATGTTGAATATTTTTAAAGTTATCAACTCAATTTCTATGCTTACGTGTAGCACATACGTTTTCTATTCTCGACTAGGCTTGTTTGAAGACAGTTTTTGTATACAAAAAAGGGAAAGCGATAAGAATATGTTTTATTACTACTACCATACCCCGTTATAGTAAAGTATTATCAATAGTAACATCTTGCCAAAATATCGTGCGATTATTGTTCCAATTTTATATTTCCTTTGTAAAGGTATATCTTTTATAAACTTGAATTGTGTTTATAGGCATTGTAGGATTTATGTAGGTAGTAGGTATATACATTTGCATTTATATAGAACACTTAATTATTAGAGTGGGTGAAAGCGATAAACCAAGTTGTAAATAAACTTTTAGTGAGTTTAGGATAGTACGTTGTGCAAAGTACATGTAGTGATTATGATACGTCAACTGTTATTGTGCTGTAAATAAATAATGACTTTCGCCATTACAAGTAAAACTTTATCGTACAACTTTAATGATTGCTTTATGCTACACGCTTTTCTTTACTATAACTTGAAGCCTCTGAGATTTGGATCGTGTTGAACTTCCAATAATACTACAATTTTCCCAAGGAACAACACCCTGCATAGCCTATAGCCAAAAATGCAGTAAAAATAAAAACATCATGAAATACGTTTCCACATAACTAACTATTCTACTAATCTTCTCCTATTCTGATCTAGATACTCATAATAGACATCTACAATTACATCTTCTACTTAAATAACAAGGACATTTTTTAGAATACAAAAGCGTTAATAATTGCATTTGATACATATGTTAACACTTTTGAACAGGGAAAGTAAAGAAAGGTCGATTTGCTTTTAGCAGTGTAAACTTAAACTTAATTTTGCACTTTTACAATGTGACGGATGAGCAAAAACAAAGTGTATTTTTAATTTTCTATTACAAGGAACATGAAAGAGCGTAGGAGGAGTGTATGCAAATTAGATAGCACTCTAATGGCAAAAGTCGAAGATAGTAGTATGTCTAAGTGGAAGTAGTAAAGTTGGCTATTAATTCCAAGTAAAGTTGTAAAAACCCACAGATAAACGACAGAATGTTTGTATGCACAGGAGAGAAAACTGACTTTACCGCAATAGTTGAAACCACAAAAAAACGATATTCCACACCGTGGGTAAAAGGTGCAGGATATACGGCACGGGACAAATGGATCACAAAGGCTGTCCCATGACAAAGTATAAATTGATATTAGTATTACTATTACGTTACGGATCATGCGACACGAATTACTAAGTAGCTAAGTGTTGTATACCTTTGCGGTTGCAGTATTAGAACTAAACGTATTCTAAGACAAGGACAAGACGTGGATATCAAATTTTTCAAAGTCTCTTAGAATTTGCAGATACGATTACTTGAATTTTTTAGAGGCATATAGCGGGGCTGGAATGTATGTGGTGTGAATTACGGATTCAATGTTGAGGATGGAAAGAGTTGAAAAAGGTTGAATTATATTAGTAGTGGTTTACAGTATGCCTATTCTACATTCTGCGTCAGTATATTCTCTTACTGCACTTGAAGATGACACTTGAATACATTGAAGTTCTTTCGATGGGTTCTATATACTTCTCAGAAGGTTATGTCGCCAAGAAAGAATGTACGAAAAAGACTAATGATTTACGACCCTAAAATCTCTACATTTTAGATATCCATCCGCTCCTGTCTTTTGCGCCGGTATATCAAAGAGTCAAAAAGTTGAGAAGTAAAAGTTTACTTATAAGTATAGAGCATTTCTCTCGTTCACATTGATTAAGACAGGAGTCTTTACTCAGTTACCCTAAAAACTTTATCTACGGAATGACACATCAAAGAATATGTGGAAAACCGCCGAATTTCATCGTTCAATGCAATTCAACGGTATAATGTGAAACTATGTAAAACGCACGTATGTCCCTATACATAGTTAGTAGTTAAAGTATTTATACGAGTCGTAGAGAATTCAATTATTCGATCAATAAAGTCTAAAAATAATTTCTATTCAATATTTACATTGGAAATTTCCTAGACTGACAACGATCTCTTAGTGAAGATAGACAACGAAGAGAAAAGCAGAGCAGTGTATCTAAAACTCAATGGCTGTTCCCTGAATGTACTTTTAGTTTTCGTAGTTGCTTTCTCCAGGGGGTCTTTACATCGTCAATTAAGGAGTTACTATATATCCAAACATTGTAGCTGTCTTAGGTTTTACTTGTAGCTTCTTCAGATTGAAATCCAAAGTTGAGTTGGTAGTGGTTTTATTGATCGATATGGCCAGCTTTCATCAATCACAGTTCAATATTACAGTATTGTTATAAAATTGTACTAATTATTTAGTCAAGAGCTTGTACAT